>JARHVA010001524.1:1335000-1460000 GCA_037957365.1 Torreya grandis | reverse complement strand
TGTGGATGGACCCATTTATAATTATAAATTTATATGAAGACAATAATTTCTATTAGGCATATCGACATGGTACAAATATCCCTTGACCCTTGGTGGTAAATATTTGAAACACTATTTCAATTAAATGGAGGGTGTTCCTTGCATGTAAATAGGTGAATATTGGATTTTGGTTATGTTTCTTATTGTTTGCCTCTTTTTAGTTGTGTTGTATCATTTTTTTTCCATTTCCCTCTTTTATTTTGTCTTGTTTCATCCTCTTTCTATCTTATCAAATATATTATAGAGTATTTATCAAGCCTAAAATTACTCTATTACCTAATGTCTAAAACACTAGTTTGTGAAACTAGAGTTTTGGATTCTTCCTTCCTATCTTGGAGTTTAAATTTCCATAGTCATATCCAGTTGTTGTACTCAAAATTGAGCACATGTGAAATCTTGGCCCCTTAAGTCAAATTTGTTTAAAATTGATCAATTTTGGTCTAGTTAGTTGTCAAAAAGGTGTCAAAATTTTTAAGTATATCTTTCAAAACTTTTTTCTAAGTGTCTATGAGAAAAGGTTGAAATTATAAATATTATAAGCATTTAGTGAGTTATAAACCCCTATCAAACTGTAGTGGAATCATGAGCTTTATTTTTCATACCTCAACCTATGACCCCTATCAAACATGCTTCATACCTTCAAGCCTTGATTTTAAATGTAGTGTAACTCAATCACTACACTAACACTCATTAGATTCCAAACCTCTATCAAATAAGTATCATAGTTTTGAATACTAATTTACACATAGCTAAAGTCTGAAATCTACCTCACAACTCTTAGATGTATAATATTTGTTTTTCACACTTCATATTTCTGAAATTTAATCAACACCAATTATAAATTTGACCCTCTCAACATGCCATAATATTTTAAGCCTTTTTCAAACATAACAAAAGTTATTTCTCCCTACTAAATATATCTTGAAGCTCCTTTCTCCTTTTAGTGAGGATTATCTAATCAAATGTCTACTTCAAAAAATACAACAAATAATAAGAACATGAATATGAATTATCAATTTTAATGGTTGTTCCCACTTAAAATTTAGATTCAAATATCAACAAGATCACATATATAAAATTTAGGCAAATAGAGCTCATAGATTTATATCAAAGAAACAATGTGGTTCACAAAATAGATTTGGGTAAAAACATCCATGGTAGTGGTCTAGCTCAAGCTATAATTTTTCTAATGTCAGTAAAATATCTAGAGTGAGTGTTAACTATGTAAAAATACTATGACAAATAAATAAAATAATTCAAGAATTCAAGAGGAGATTATATACTTTGTATTCAACTAGAGCACATAAATAATATGCTCAAATTGCCTAATTATGAATCATATGTTGACATTTCTCCAAATTTTTCTCAATAGTTATGAGAATCTAACATAATTTATCATTTCAATAAGTTTAACAAGCAATGGATTATAAAACTGTAAAATTCAACAACAAGATTTCAAAAGACCATTTCAAGTTTTGATTTCATCAATGAAGCCAATAACATCATCACATTATTGAATAAAGTTATTGTCAACCTTGTTATTAGATATTTTTAGACATAAATATATAGGCACATTTTTATCATTCATCAAAATCAAAAATATATTAATCAAGATGAATTGATTAGTAATTACATCCAGAAATAACTAACAAAGGTAATTATAGAATTGAAGTTCTATATGACTTCATACCTGGTCAACATTATCTCATATAAAATGATCTATAGTGGAATTAACATAATGGGTAAAAAGGACTCTTCTAAACTATCATAAAATTATTTTGAATGAGAGATCAAGTCATTTTTTAGTGTCAATAATGCATTCATAAAATATGGCATTCAGATGTTTGAGTTTGATCTTTATAATGCCAAAATATTAGTTGAAGCTTATATTAAAATTTCAAGATGGAGAGCTTGGTTCATGCAATTTATAAATTTATAATATCTCAGAATATACATGCATGAAAAGATTCCATACATGCTTATAAGGTATGTAGATGATAAATGGGATTTGATGGAAATGGTGAGATAACTAGTTTAAACTCATTACATTTTTGTCTAGAAGACACAAAATGTTAATACATTTTCAAATTTAAATAGGAAGGTACACATGTGCTTCAATAATCAAGGCAAAATTGATTTATGGTGAAATGGCTCAAGTCACTCTTCAGCCATTTCATAATAGACCTTCATTTGATGTAAGAGTTCTAGTTGAACATATTATTAACTCTACATAGTATCATGTACCCCATTTTGAACACCTATTGATTAATTATGATGATGAGATAGAAGTCAAGGTTCGTGATTATTCCTCCTTTAGTTTGGATCAAGTTATTGAATTTAATAAAGAAAAGATGTCAAACAATTTTAAAGATGATGATAATGTTTTATATCCCATATATGAATAAAAATATATTTAATAAAGTTCTCTTCCATGGATTGATTTAAATATAGCATAATCCACATCCTTGGAAGGTGTAACTCATACAATTTTGGATAAAAAAACTTGCCTAGCTCAAGAGTAAAGGGGTTGATGTCGAAAATGTAAGTTTCCCTCCACCAATGAAATTAATTGATATAGGAAAGTTTCACTTACAAAAATAAGTTTTAGGTCCCTCTTCTATAGTATATTCTAGTTAAATCATAATTAAAACACAATATGAGAAAGATATAGATCTTAAAGTTTCCCAAGTTTAAAAGTCGAGGACAAGGATATTTAGGTACTTTTGGGATTTTTAAAACACTTTATACTTATCATTTAAACATTTCCCATTCTCAAATCTTGGTTATAAACACTAAACAACAATTCATATCTTTTTATATTGTTGTGTTTTTTTTTTAACCTGCTCCTTTAGAGAATAATATTCCATCACCTTTATCATTATCCTAAAATGTTGATTTACCTCTTCTTTCCATTCCCAAAATAACATCTAAAACACCTAGGATTCATTAAATAGATGTTCCACTCATAACCTTTCAAATTTTTAAAACTCCACCTCCTCCTCCTAACATTCAAAATCAATTAGATCCAACAACCATGAAATAGTCACCTAAGCAAAAAATCCTTATTATCAGAATGAAGTAGTGAAAAATTGAAAGAAGATACTATAGCCTCAAGAAATTTATTTTAGTGATTTATTCACACCTTATCCTCATGTAGTAATGAATCCCAAAAAACTTAGAGAATAGTAAAAAATAAGCAAGGAGAAAGATAGGTTGTTGTGGCATTTCCCCATCTAAAAAAATATAGACAATGTCAATGCTACAACTTATCAAATATAAAAATAACATTTTGATAAAGATACTAGAGAAGGAGTCAAATAAAATGTGCAATTTCACATTCACTATCTCTTTTTAAAATGGACCAAGAAGGCCACTAAATAATATAAACCTTTATTGTTGAAAAGTTATTGAAATAAATTAAATCTTCCTTATCTGACATTACTCCTCATATTTTAATTGCAGAGACATTGAATGTGGGTGAAGAAATTATGCCCTTGTGAAAAGAAACTAAAGATTGGTATGATAAATTGATTCAATAAATAATAGAAATAATAAGTGAGGCCATGACTATTTATATTGAATTTCAATCTAAATATGACCTTACAAAGGAAATTGAAGATAAATATGAAATTGAATTTGTTAAATGAAAGTAGATGATACCAAAACATAAAGCCTTTTCCAACTCTAATCCAGATGCTCTTATCATAAGAGTTATAAAACTAGATGATATTAGAGATCTCACATAACTCATAGGTGATATTAAACTTTTAATCTACATTATTGAAGATATGTGAATAAATTTAAAGAATCTCATTCAATAGTAGTTGATGCAATAAATGGCATATAGGAAATAATTGAGAAACTTACTTATTCATTTATAGATGATAAAAAAATAGTTATTATAACACAAGAAATTGTTGAAAAAATCAAATAATTTATATAAAATAAAATGATCCCTAAATCATTATTCAACTATGAATCAATCTATAAATTCATCAAATATCAAGTCTCTCTTGATAATTTTTATAAAGATCTAAAGAAGCTTGGACAGGTTTCATATAAAATGATTTATCTTAATTATGATGCATAAATTACTTTATAGAATTTATAAGGACATGATGAAGACAAAACAAAATGAAATATGAATTTTTTTGATGAATATAGGAATGTTGAGAAGTGTTATCATTGATTTTAATGTCAAGATGGATGTCATTAGTGTCAAGGTGCATCTGGTAAAGATGTATGGTGAAGTGGTATGTAATAAGAGAGAATTTGAAGGAAACCTATTATCTCTCTGGTAAGATATAATTTGAAGGTAACATGATTATTCTTTTGAGGTTGATTTCAAGCTTTAATACAAGGTAAGCATGTTTGTGCATCAGTTCTTGAGTACAAGGTTCTTGAGAAGGCTTGTGCATAAGATGCCTAGTTTGGTCCATAAAAGAGCATGGTGGCTTAGTGAGATGAATGAAAATAGTAATAGGAGGATTTATGAGGATAATTTATCATGTCTATGAATCATTGGAGCACTCAAGAGAGATTTAAGGTGATTCTATAGGGGTAAACCCTATAGGACTAGCATACAATAGAATGGTTCTAAAGTCTGCCTGACCTAATAAGGGGTCATGAGGTGTTTTCAAGACCTATGAAAGATGAAAATTAGTGGTAGATAATGTGATAAGTTGTTTGATCATGTGAGTGAGGTGGAGAGTACTTGGATAACATCTAGAAGGTCTGTTTCAATGCCTAATATAACTTGTAGATCAAAAACTTAGAGAGTAAAGAGAGAAATAGTGGCCTAATGGGGTATCAAGATTATTTTCCAAGGTAGGAATGGAGAAATTAGAATTTAAATATGTTTTTAGTGTTATTTAAAGTTTGTTGACCAAGTTTGAGTTCAAAATATGTAAGAAAAGACATAAAATGTGGTTTTGTGGTTTCCTATGTGGATATAATGAAGGATTATCAACCCAAGAAGAGCTTTCATGTACTCATTAGAATGTGTAACCTATACATGATAACCTAAGACATTCATGGAATATTGGTAATGGTCCTATCTCAAATTTATAATAATTTATTTTTAGATTAAGGGACTAAGCTTTATGAATGATCGTTAAAACTATAAGGTGGTTTAAACCTCTCTAAAACCCTAACTTTGACATGATTTGGAAGATCTTAATGGAAATGGATTAGAATGGATTGTATGACCTAGTTTTATTATTTTATCATGTATTAGACTCTCCTAGGTACCTATATATAGAATTAGTTTGTCATGTGAGTGAATGGACCTTATAAGAAAAGCCTTGTTTCTCAAAAATTTATTGTAACAAGCAGGGTTGACTGAGTAAAAGTTGATAAATGTATGGAGGTTTAATATTGAAACTTATATATTATTAACATCATATTTTTAATAAATTTATATACCTCATATGTTCTAAACTAGTCATGCAAGTTGACCTATCACTAAAAGGCCTATTGGTGTAGACAGTGAGAAAAATCAAGCAAAAGTGGAAATGAGATTAGGAATGTGTTATCATGTATTAGGGATGGATCCAAGTGCATTAGTTTTTTTTTCAATACCTATAATACATGTTAATTTTTGTTAGAAGTTTTGGATTTCAATAGATATGTTGAGAATGTTTCTCATAAGTTGACCTATCTTGTGCAGATGAGATAATGAAGATGTAAGGTCGTGAGATTGGTCTATAAGATAAATATTGTCAGTTGACCATGGTATATTTATATATGATAATTAATTAATGATATAATATTATCATCCACATGCATCATGAGTCTCTTAAATTTTCTACACTATAATTGAAAGTCATTCTCACCATCACTATGTTTGAAGGTAAATTGACAAATATGAGTAAGCAAGTTGTAGTGATGAGTTGGAAGCTCTCCATCTTTAGATGAAGCATAAAATGCACATGATATTATTTTCTAGAAATTAAATGACATATTAATTATTTTAAAAATCTTGGAATTTAGTATAATATGTTGGAACATTGAATCCAAATGGATTTTTTGAATGAGTAAGGTTTATGAGAAATGAGATTAATAAATTGGTATGTAAGACCAATAGTGGTCATTTATGCTTGTGATATTTTTTATGGAAGTTTATATAAGTATGATTTAACATCATATTAATGTATTTTAATACCTTAATATTATTCATATAGGTGTTAAAATTTCAAGGTTCCATGATTGCATTTTGAGACTAATTGGCAAGTTCGTGTAATCTACTTAAAGAAAAGGGTTTGAGCACTTTTGCCCTAATTTGTGAAATCTAATGCACATGGTCATGACCCTAAGGTCATAAGGCTTCTTTGAATATATTTTTTTTATGGTTTCTATCATTTTTTTTTTAATTCATTTTTTTTAAAATATATTTGTTGGGTATACACAGGGCTAATATGAACTATTATAATGATGTGCTCCAAGTAGTGATCTGAGCTAAAAAGTGTTATGGAGATTACATGAGATTATCATAGGTATATTTGTATTACATATAATGTGATTATTTTGTGTAAAATTATTGAATTTTATCCAATAATATCAAAGGGTAATGTGTGCTAATTAGGCCTAATGGGATTAGGTCTCCATGAGACCTAAAGGAGAGATAAAGCCTATTGAGAAAGGTCAAATATAAAGGGACTCAAATACATTTTATCTATGTCTATGAAGTTATCTAAGATCCATTCCATGTCTAAAATAAAAGGATAAAATTTATTAGATAGCTAAGAAGGATATGAACAATAAAAGTCTTGTATATATGCTAGGCATTTTTAGGCCTAACAAAGTTAAGTTGAATGTGTAGATGTGAATCAAACAAGAAAAGGATTGTGTGAACTTACATAGGTGGTGAAAAATATCAAATAGTGGTAATTTATTATTTTTATATTTTAATGAAATTTTATATAAGGATTATTTAAGATCATATTCATTTATTTAAATACCTTAAGAGTATTCATAAATATGTCAAAAGTTCAAGGTTCCATGACTGTGTTTTGAGACCAATTGGAAATTCTATGTAAGCTAATTATAGAGAAGGGTTTGAGAAATTTTGACCTACTTTTTGATGTCTAATTCAAATTTTAATTACCTTTATGTCATAAGGCTTCTATTAATATGTTTTTTTCATGGTTTCTTGGAAAAAATGTGTTTATGCTTCAATTGTTTTAGATAGACTTTCTGAGTATACATAGGGCTAATATGAGCTATTCTTATGATGTGCTCCAAGTAGTGATTTGAGATAAAAATTGTTATAGATATTAAATGAGCTTATCATATAGGTATTGAGATGACATATGATGTTATTATTCTATGTAAAGTGTTTGAATGTTCTACAAGAATATCAAAGGGTAACATGTGTTAATTAGGCCTAATGGGATTAGGTCTCTATGAGACCTAAAGTAGAGCTAAGGCCTATTTGAGAAAGGTCAGATATAAAGGGACATAAATCATGTTTTATCCATGTCTATGATGTGCTATAAGATCCATTACATGGATGAACTAAGAGGAGAGTGTTTGGATGACTAAGAAGGATATGAACAAGAAAAGTCTTGTATATATACTAAGCTTTTTAGGCCTTAAAAAGTTAAATTGAATGTGTATATGTGAATAAAAGAAGAAGATGATTGTGTGAGATTACATAGGTGGTAAAAAAATCAAATAAATGATGTACATCAGTTATATACATCTATAGGGTTTCATGAGTGCTTTCATGATAATTTTCAAGCCATGGAAAGGCTAATTGAGTGAAGAAGGTAAAGGGCAATTTTTACTTGTGTGAGAGGTAGATTTAAGTGTGATAGATAAAAATAAGACCATAATAAGATGTGATAAGGAAAAAATATTAAGGTGGATAGTTTTAGAGTGTTGAGTTGAGTGCATTATTAATGAGAAAGGGGGTTGTAGCCTCCCATCAAGTTGGTGCTTTCTAAAGTCAAGTTGGTGCCTGATAAATTTAGGGGTTGGTGTTCCTTGTTGGGTTGGTTATCAATTAAATTTGATTCATGGTCTTATAGGAAAAATTTTCCAATCTTTGTTTCAGTGTTTTTTATTCTCCTTGAGGGTTTCCCACATACATATGTTTATGTGTTTCATGCTCTTGTGGATTGGTGCTTATGCTTGTTGAATATCAATATGATTATCTAAATGATCTATTATTGATTAAGAATGTTTAAATTATTGAAGATTTATTCACCCCCATATAAATCATTTTTATTTCAACATTTGGTATCATAGGTTGGTCCTTTGAAGTAGGTGTAAAATCTTAATGGATATCCTAGAAGCAAGTATGGCTAGTTAACAAGCTCAAGGTGGTTTATCTACTAGTAAGGCTCCATTGTTAAATGGATCTAAATATGCATTTTGGAATGTCAGAATGAAGATATATTTTATGTATCAATTTCATGATATTTGTCAATCATTTATTGATGCCTATAGTGCTCCTCCCATTCCACATACATATGCAACAGGTAAAAAAGCTAGTAAAAACAACTCCAAGGTAATGAATGATATTATTTATGGCCTATCTAAGGTAGAACTTGTCAAGCTAATGCATTTTGAATTTACCAAAGATATATGGTAAAAATTGAAGACAATCTATGAAGGTGACACGAAGGTAAATATGGCTAGTTGTAGACTCATAGAAGATAGTTTGAAAGCCTAAAAATGAATGAAGATGAAACCATTTCATCATACCTATTGAAGGTTCATGAGTTTGTAAATATCATTAAGTAGTTTGGAGAAGTCAAATACTATACTATTGTTCAAAAAGTGTTGAGATCACTAACTTCTAAGTTTAACTTTAAGGTATCTATAGTAAAAGAGATGCAAGATTTGGACAAACTAGAGATGGATGGGCTTCATGGCATTTTGATTGCCTATGATATGAGAAATAATGAATGAATACCTCCCAAAAATGAATCAGTTTAAAGTTGAAAAGAAATCAAAATACAAGAAGTTCAGGGATGAGTAATTCTCATATGTTGATGATGATCAACTAATAGCCATGTTTACAATAAAGTTGATATTTGTATCTAGTAATTACAAAGGTAAGTTACCCTTCAAATGTTTCAATTATGGTAATATTAGTTACTTTGAATCCAAGTGTCATAAAAATGATAAGTTTGAGTATGATGAATAACATCATGAACATCATGAAGATGACAAGAAGACCTGTAAGCCTAATAAAAATAAGGAGTTTAGAAAGTATGAAGGTAGAAAAGGAACTTTAAAGAACAATAAAATATTATACACTAAATAAGATAATATTTCTAATGTAAGTGACTCAAGTGAATTTGATAGTGATAATCATAGTCATGAACCTAAACATGATAATAATGAAACCTTGTTTATGGCCATAGAATCAAATAATGAGGGTTGTTCAAGTAGGAAAGACATTATGGTTGATGTGGAATCAAATGAAGAAGAATTTGAAGTAGATATTGAGGAAAAATTGGTAAGTGAACTAGAGGAATTGAAGTTTCAAAGGAAAAATAATTACAAACTAAGAGCACTAGTTAAGGACTATGAGGAGCAGATTGGATTATTTGAGGAAAGGTTGAGTAATGCTTCCAAGGAATATGATGACATCATCAATCAAATTGAGGCACAAATGGAGGTAGTCAATACTATCCTAAAGGATAAATAAGAAGAATCCATTAGGTATGAAACTGAAATATAATCCTTAAAAGATGATTTGAATCAAGCATATAGTAAAGTGAAGACCTTTGTGAGGATTGAAAAGAGCACTAAGGCTCTAGATGACATATTATGTAGAGAGAAGTCTACAAGTGACAAGACTTGGTCTCAACAAAGACTAGAAGGAGTCACCTCAAGTCAAGGAGAAGACTATTGAAGACAATAAGGTCAACATGAAAAGACCTATCAAACATCCAAATGCTATAAGGTATGTCAATTCATTTAATGGTTATTGTTATGTGTGAAATCAGTTTGGCTATATAGCAAGAGAGTGTAGAAGACTCTATAAGAATGAGTAATCATGGGACTATGGAAGGAGTCACATATAAAATCAGTAAAAAGGTATGTATAATGTGGTTTTTTATATTTTTCATGATCTAGGACACATTTCAAGATTCTATTCTAACAAGTTTAGAAGGTTTGAAGCCTCTAGAGTGCTAGAGAGAAGACATATGAATGTATGGAAACTAAAGATAATAAATATGAGTCATGATCAATCTATAAGCTCAAGTGGACTACTTTTGATAGATCATTCTTCAAATGAGAAAACAAGTTAGGAATGCCTTTTATCATCCCACATTGATGATCAAATGGATGATGAAGAGATCAAACCTATAATGTAAATCAATCTTAAATGAGTATTGGAGGACTTTATATTAGATGAGAGCATGGGGATTTGGGAATATCATGAAATTTTAATTTTTTATTTCCCTATAAGAAGTGGTGACTCCATTAGGCCTCATGGAGACACTATTCATATAACAAAAGCATGATGGATTCTTGGTTTGAGGAGGAGTTATTCAGGGTTATCATTGAGTTTTTTTGCATTGAGAAGTGGTATTTTAACATTATTAATCTAAATAAGGTATGATTATAGTAAGGAGGTTATTTCCTTAATTTTCCATATTTTTTGTGTTGAGCACCTACAACAAGAAGGTTTGGCTATGGTAGTCTATGTAGGTGTGACTCCAGATGATAGTTATGCAAGATCCTTTGTCATTTATGTCAAAGGGGGAAATAGTCTAATAAGGGAGTTTGACTAGCTTGGGGAGATTAAATAAATTATACTAAAGAATTTTTTTACATCAATGACAAAGGGGGAGTTTGTTGAGAAGTGTTGTCATTGATGTTAAGGTCAAGGTGGATGTCATTAATGTCAAGGTGCATCTAGTAAAGATGCATGGTGAAGTAGTATGTGAAAAGAGATAATTTGAAGGCAACCTAATATCTCTATATTTAGAGAGAATTTAAAGGAAACATGATGATTATTCTAAGGTTGATGTCAAGGTTCAATACAAGGTAAGCATGTTTGTGTATCAATTCTTGAGTATAAGGTTCTTAAGAAGGCTTATGTATAGGATGCCTAGTTTGGTACATGAAGGAGCATGTTGGCTTACTATGATGAATGCACATATGCATAAGAGGATGCCTGAGGAAACTTTACTAAATATATGAAGCATTGGATGACTCGTGAGAGCTTCAAGGTGAGTCTATGGGGGTAGAACCTATAAGATTAGCATACAAATAGAATAGTTAGACTCTACCTAACCTAACAAAGGGTCATGAGGTGTTTTAAAGACCTATGAAGGATGAAAATTAGTGGTATATCATGTGATAAGTTTCTTGAGTGTGTGAGTGAGGTGGAGAGTGCTTGGATAATAGCTAGAAGGTCTATTTCAAGGCCTAATATGACATGTAGATCAAAAGCTTAGAGAGAAAAGAGATAAATAGTGGCTTAATGGGGTATTAGGATCAGTTTTTATGGTAATAATGGACAAATTAGAATTTAAATAGGTATTCCATGTTGTTTCAAGTGTATTGACCAAGTTTAAGGTCAAAATATGTAATAATAGGCATGAGATGTGGTTTTGAGGTTTTATGTGTGCATAGAATGAAGAATTCTTAACCATAGAAGAAATTTCATGTACTCATTGACACATGTAACCTATGTATGAGATCATAATCCACTCATGGTATATGGTAAAGGTTTATAAATAAAAATTTTGAGAATTGTTTTCTAGATTAAAGGCCTAAACTTTATGAATGATCATTAAGATTGTAAGGTGGTTTAAACCTCTCTAAAACCCTAACTTTGACTTGATATGGAATATATTGATGGAAATGGATCATAATGGATTTTATTAACTATTTTGATGATTATATCATGCATTTAACTCTCCCAGGTACCTCCAAGTGGCATTGGTTTGTCATGTGAGTCAATGGACCCTACAAGAAAAACCTTATTTCTAAAAAAAATTCTATAACAGGTAGGGTTGATCAAGTAAAATTTGTTAAATTTATGTATTTTTAACATTGATACTTATATATTATGACCATGATGGTTTTTTATCAAGTTACATACCTTATATTCTCTAAAATATTCATGCAAGTTGACCTATTGCTAAAGGGCCTATTAGTGCAAATAATGAGAAAAACCAGGTAGAAGGGGGAATGAGATTAGGGATGTGTTGTCATGGATTAGGGATGGATAAAAATTAATGAGGTTGTTTATAAATACCTATAATACATGTTAATTTTTTTTATAATTTTTTAAGGTCAGTAGATATGTTGATAATGTTACTCATAAGTTGACATGTCTTATGCAGATGAGACAATGAAGATGTAAGTTTGTGAAATTAGTCTATAAGACAAATTTTATCACTTGAACATGGTATATTTATATATGAGAGTTACCTAATGATATAATAGGATAATATACATGCATTATTATTCTTTAAAAGTCTCCACACAAGAATTGAAAGTCATTTCCACCATGACTATGTTTGAAGGTAAATTGATAAATCTGAGTAAGCAAGTTATGGTGATGAATTAGAAGCTCTTTGTCTTTAGCTAAAGCATAAAATGAACATGATAGTTTTTTTAAAATTAAATTACCTATACATTATTTTTATAAGATTTTAATTTAGTATAATATGTTGGAATATTGAATACAAAATGGCTTGTGTAACTGAGTAAGGTTTGTGCGAAAGGAGGTCAACAAACTGGTCTGTAAGACCAATAGTGGTCATTTATGCTTGTGATATTTTGATGGAATTTTATATAAGGATGATTTAATATAATATTAATTTATTTTAATACCTTAACATTGTTCCCAAAGGAGTCAAAATTTCAAGGTTCTATGATTGTGTTTTGAGACTAATTGGCAGTTTTGTGTAAGCTACTTGTAGAAAAGGGTTTGAGCACTTTTTCCCTAACTTGTGAGGTATAATGCACATTTTGATGACCATGAGATCATAATAATTCTTTTAATATGAATTTTTTACATGGTTTCTTGTAAAATATATGTTTTTTCTTCAATTATATTAGATAGACTTTCTTGGTATACATAGGGCTAATATGAACTATTGTAATGATGTGCTCCAAGTAGTGATTTGAGCTAAGAAGTTTTATGGATATTAGATGATATTATAATATTTATATCAATATGACATATTATGTGATTCTTCCATGTAAATTTATTTAATGCTCTCTAAGAATATCAAAGGTTAATGTGTGTTAATTAGGCCTAATGGGATTAGTTCTCCATGAGACCTAAAGGAGAGATAAGGCATATTTGAGAAAGGTCAGATATAAAGGGACTAAAATAACATTTGATCCATGTCTATGAACTTTTATAATATCCATTCCATGGTTGACATAAGAGGATATGAGTCTTTGGATGAATAATAAGGATATGAACAAGAAAAGTCTTGTATATATACTAGGCATTCTAAGGCCTAACAAAGTTAAGTTGAATAAGTAGATGTGAAGTGAATAATAAGAGTATTTTTTTAGCTTAAATTTGTGTTGAAACATATAAAATAAATTATATAAATCAATCATAGACATCTACAAGGTTTCATGACTACTTTTATGATAGTTTTCAAGCCATAGAAGAGCTAATTAAGAGAAGAACATAGAGGACAACTATTGCTTGTGTGAGAGGTAGATTTGAGTTTGATAGAGAAAAATAAGACCATAATCAATTATGAGAGGGAAACAAGATAAATTTTTATAGTTTCAAATTGTTTATTGAGTGTGTGTTTGATCAATAAGGGGGTTACAGCTCCTAGCAAATTGGTGCTTGATAAATTTAGGGGTTGGTGTTCCTTGTTGGGTTGGTGATCAACTAAATTTTATTCATGGTATTATAGGACAAGTTGTCCAAGCTGTGTTTTAGTGGTTTTTATTCCCCTTGAGGGTTTCCCACATACATATTGTGTTCATGTGTTTCATGCTCTTATGAATTTGTGCTTATGCTTTCTAAAGATGAACATACTTATCTAAATGATCTATGATTGCTTAAGTAAGAATCTTTAAAGTATTGAAGACCAATTCACCACCCCCAATAATTTTTCTTCCAATAAAAAAATATGAAACAATGAAAACAAGAATAATAAAATGTTTAGATTGTGTTTGATGAAGAAGATGATTGAATTGCATAAAAAATTCAAAAACTCTTGAACTTAAAGAATTTTAATGTCTCTTTTGTAATTTTGTAATTTGTATGTTTTTGTCAAAGCATTTATGCAAGTTTTAAGATGTGTAAATATGTTGAGGTAATTTTTTAAGTTTCATGTTGTGCATAATAGTTAATGCACTTTTGTAACTTTCAAGTTGTGATTTTTTACAAAAATGCTTTTGCAAGAGTACTAAATGTTAAAAAGGTGGTTATGCTTCATAACCACCCATTGTAATATATAAATACAAGTTATAAGTTCATTTCAAGGGATTTTTTATACAAAATAAAATTTTATCAAAAATAATATTTTATGTTTTATACTCTTTGTAGAATCAATACAAAGTGAATTTTGTAGACTTTATGTCATAATTATTTTGGATGTACAATGTGTGTATGTTGTTCTTTTTGGTTCTTCTCCTTCAAATGTTGATAAATCTAATTTTTATATGGTAAATTAATGAAAATATTTTAGTGTAGGAATTCTTTCATATCTACATTAAAAAATTCTTTTATTATGAAACTCTAGTAGGATTGAAAATAAATTTATATCTTCCTTCATATGGAAATATGAGGTTATTGTATATCATTTTCTTAAGTTATTTAATTTCCTTGGTGTATGCATTTTTATTGAAAATTTAAAATATGTATTTCTCATATAATTTATATGATAAGGGTTTTTCTTTATTAAACTTCCAACCCCAAGCTTTTATAGTAAGTTTTTGTGTTTTGTTATGTATAGTTGTCTTTTCCTTCCCATTTTTCTCCCTATCTTTTTTCTTTTTCTTTACCACCTTTCAATACTTTTGAGTTAAATTTAAAACTCATCATATATAAAATATTTTTATATTAATAATTTAGTGTTATACATCCCTTTTGTTTTAAAGAAAGGTAATTCCACTTATGAATAGAATAGGTAATTTGTCCCAACATTATTGAGAAAATTTTAGTATTTGTCTACCCTACAAAATTTTCAACCAATATGTTTTGGTTCCCACCATGGAGAAAATATTTATTCTTCCCATGTAACCCAAATATATTTTTTCCACACATGAAAATATCAATATCATAGGGACCTATTCAATAACCAGGTATTAAGTAGGAACAATCTATGTAATTAAAAAATGGTTTAGATATCAGATACTTGCTTGGGAATGTGATAAAGTCAATGTATTTTAGATAGTTTTTAATATATTAAAATAGGAAATAAATCATTTAAAATAATATCATAGGATTATTTAACATATAATATCCTAAAAATATCTTCAAGCAACTCACAATCTTGAATAATAACTTTGCATATGACTATTACTATAAATTGAGATCTTGAACATTAACCTAGTCTTGATTTGATAGAAACCATAAAAGAAGATATTGATTCAAGTCTTCAAGTTATCACTTGGGATTTAAAATTAATTTAATACTATTTATAGAATATTTTTATATTAATAAATTAAGAATAAGACAACACTACCAATGCTTGAAGGACTACAAAAATCATTTCAAGGAAATAAGTAAGAAGATAGGCAAGAAGATAATTTTGCATAGACTAAAAAAAATAATTTATATTAATATTTTATTATCATGATAATCCTATCAATTCAATATCAAGTACTTTAGCTACATATTGATTTGTTAAGTGAGACACAAGAAGACATTTATTCATATTTACAATTATTTTCATGGGATAAAAGAACTAGTGTAGTAAAGTTCCCTAGATTTTTGAGGTATTATAATAAGAGGAATATCATGTCATATTGGCAAAAATATTTGAATAAATACCTATGAAAATAAAAATATATATAATATCACCTCAAAGAGAACCTCAAATCCAACTTGCACCTTAGTAACAGTAGTGATCCTTTCAAATTGGTAGAAAGATGATTTACTAGAATAAGTAAATATCAAGGTAACATAGACCCCTTATATCATTTACAACATATTTATAAATTTAATTTAAATCTTAATAAAAAAACTAAAATCAAAAAATTAGTTAGCCTCTCATCCAGCTCCAAAAAAATAAAACATCCATAAGGTGGTTCTATAGTGATTTTAGCTCTCATCCTCTCATGGAATTTTCTTCATTTGCAATAATTATTTCCAAATATTTTATTAACATGGGGTATTTTAATAGGTCCTTTATTACTAGGATAACTTCATGAATTCCCTAATGGTTCACAAAAGAATTTTACAAAATTATTAAGTGATGGATAAAACATCTAGATGATCATATCACAACCTTTTGTATGGCATGTGGAGTCTTATGGGTTTAAAATTAAGATATTTTACTTATTTTGGTATTATAAACTCTTAAAATTTGAGTTTTTTACTAGTTCTAGAATATTTATCTAAGTTCCATCACTAATTGGAATAACATTAAAATTAAGTTTGAAAATAGATTCAAATTGGCCAAAGATGGATAGGTGTTGCATGCATAAATTACATAAATTAAGAAATAATCATATGAACCCATGATATATTTTGTTTCTAAGTTCAATAATTTACTCAAAAATATACCAATAACTCCCAAGTCAACAAATTAAAATTAGAAATTCTTCTTTATCAATTCAAAATTATTAAAAGTAAGTTATCAATTAAGGATAGTCAGATTAGCTATCTTAGAAGCAACCCATACATTAGAAATTTATTTTTAATGTGATATTATAATGGATAGATAAATAGATAAAAATTGGATAATGATATAACATAATTGATGAAGTAAATATATCAAAAATTTATTCCTCCTTATTAAGACATTCCTAGAAAAAACTATATACCTTATCAAGGAAATCATCTATTATTACAATTTATTTGAAAAAATATTTCCATATAATGTCCTCAAAATTCAAATACAAATACTCTTGTAGATGGTGTTCTCAAAATAGATGATATTTTTGGATATGAAGAAACAAAAGGAGAAAATGAAATAGAAAATCTAGATCTTTAATTATTTGATATAGAATAATCAAGTGGTAACTCCACTAATGTGTACTTATAATTTGATTTAGGTGAATATTATTATGATGATACTTTTGGAGATATGAATATTTAATCATTTTAGTCTTCACCAAAACTATAAATTATAAAAAAACATCAAGCTGAAAAATTGGAAGAAATTCCAAAAGTCATCCTTCTATGAGGAAATGCATCACCTAGGAAAACAAAACAAAAATAAACCATGGAAAAGGTAAATTATCATCTTAAAATAACTATATTTAGTCATCCAAAAATTAATTCTTCTATTAAAAATGATAAAAATACATCCTAAACTATTAAAAAATCTTCCTCTACTAATTTAACATCTTTTGGCATAATTGAGAACTTAAATAAAATAGAAATTAAAATGTCCCAATCTAAGTGTCTAAGATAAAATCATAATTAACTATATATTCTTATAGTTTTTATCAAAGGCAAAATCCTAGTGTAAAAAAGACAAATTCCAAATAGATATTTACAACTCCATCTACTTGAGATATTAATAAATATATGGTTGTTTTTACTTCCAAATCTAGTAAAGTTGAACTCTTTTACATATCCATTTTCCTCAAAAGATGAAAATTGAGTAATTTAATTATTGATTATGGAGTTTATAATAATATAATGACCATCAAGGTTGACATATTATAGGTTTGACATGTACTAAGACTTTTGGTTGATGTTTTTATATGGAGGCAAAATAAGAACCCTTGATTGGTTAAATCAGATATGTTCAAATCTCTTTGGCTTATTTTCCCCAAAAGATAATACAAATGACCATACTAGTAGTAGATATCCTAGATACATATGAAATTTTAATAAGAAGAAATGTCTACAAAGAATTATGTGGTAAAATCCAATTGTATTTATCTCATGATATGATTCTAATCAAAGTATTTAAGAAACACCTATAACTTGAGTTGAAAAATAAATACACAATTCATAAAGTGGATGATCCTAGATATAATATTTTGTATGAATACAGAGGGATAGGATACTAAATAATCATAATAAAATTGGAATTAGATACACATAAAGTAATAGAAATTAATCCTAATAATATTTGGACACTAAAATTTGATGGCAGTTGTTATATGTTGGTGCAGGTGCAGTAGTCATTTTCATGTCTCTAGATAAGGAAACATTCCATTTTTCATAAAAATTATAGTTTGAATACACTATAAATAATATTAAATATGAATCATTAATAATTGGCAAGTAAGTTTCCAAAGAAATTAGAATCATAAATATGAAAGTTATAGGACATGCAAAATTATTCATAAAACTAATCAAAGGTCACTATAAAGTAAAGAGTGTTCGCTTAAAACATTATTGAAACAAAGTATGGGACAATGTAGAAGTTTATTTACAATTATTTTATAGAATGTATCACAATATGAAGTAGTGTAAAAGCATATGCACTTATAGTATCTACTTCTCTCTTGATTCTTCACTTAGATATTGCAAAGGATAAGTATACTATTGAGTTGGTATATAAGCCTAATGTACTATACAAATCAAAAAATTAGCAAGTTTTCAATAGTGATCAACAAATAATCACTTTTATTTGAAAAAATTATATTTTTTAAAATCTCTATTTTTAAGGAAGTGAATCAACATACAAGGAATATTCAACATAAACTAATAAAGAGGGAATCACTAAAGTACAAGATGAATATGCAGTAATTAAACTTAAAGGTAACAAAATTTCCAAATGTTTGTTCACTCTTGAAAAACCTTATGATAGGTTTATCAAAAATAAGTTGTAGAAAAAATTTCTTAACTCGACCAATTATGAAAAATTAAATATCAAATATTAATAACAATCAATATTGGTAAACATTGGAAAATGTTTCTCACCAAAATAATGAATAAATTTCATCACACTTATTTGAAAATACATTGACATTATTTCATACGCATATGTTAATCTCAAAAAAATTTGGCCTAAATAGATGCAAAATATAGTACCCCTTAAATATGATGTAAATCCTTTAAATAAAAAATAGATGAAATAGAATCCAAATATAGTTGGGACTATTTTCTAGGAAATCTAGAAATTGTTAAATATGTGAATCATTTTTCCTATTCATCATTCTACATGGGTTGAAAATATAGTACTAGTTCACAAGAAAAGTGGGGAAATTAGGATATGCATTGATTTTAAAAATATGATCCAAGCTTATTTAAAATATAACTATCATTTTACCATTATGGATCATGTGCTTCAACTAGTCACAAGGTCATAAATTCTATCTATATTGGATGGATTTTCAAGGTATAATATGATAGAGGTAGCTAGAGAAGATCAATACAAAACCACTTTCACCACTCCTTGGGGTAAGTTCACATATCAAATAATTTCATTCAATTTCATAAATGTAGGAGAGGAAATTAAAAGAGACATGGATATTGCATTTATGGATCTAATAAACAAAATAATTATGGTTTATTTGGATGACCTAACAACATTTTCAAATAAAAGAGAAGTCTATTATGAACACTTAGAAAATGTATTTGAAAAATTTCATATTCATTGTATTTCTCTCAACTTTAATAAATCTATATTTAGAGTAACTAAATTAAAACTTATTGGTCATATCATCTCAAAATAAGAAATAAAAATTGATCATGAAAGAGTCCAAGCAATTCAGAAATTATCTTTGCTAACCAACAAACCTCAAGTACATTCATTTTTTGGTAAAGTCAATTTTAAACGAATATTTTTGCATGATTTTATAAAATTAATGAGGCATATTATTGAAATGATGAGAGGTAAAAACTTCTTTAAATGTAACAATGAAGGAAAAGAAGCATTTGAAGAGATAAAGGTTATCATTACACATGCACCTACTTAGTCTAACCATATTTCAAAAAAAAGTTAATTATGTATTTTTAATCATCATGTCTTACTCTTTTGGCAATTATAGTTCAAAATAATAGTGAAAGGATTGAGTCACCAATTTCCTTCATTAGTTTTGGTCTTAAAGATATGAATTAAAATATTCTCTAGAAGAAAAAGATGCCTATTGTATACAAGGGAAAGTGAATCTGATATACAAATCAATCCTATCTCAAAGAAGATAAATTACAATTACCCTTCCACTTATTGGTACATTTACAAAATCAAGGTCATTACCAATATGTATCTACAATACCTAACCAAGGGGGTTCCTTAACACAATAATATCTCTAGAGAGGGTTACAAATCTTCTAGTCAAGCAACACCATGCTATAACCCTATCTAGGTCCATGTTTTCTATATTCATAAATTAAATATAGAGTAAATTAAAATATAACCTAGTACTCACCAAATATTTTGGTATTAAATGGGGGTAATAAACATAAAATTAAACATGTATAAAATATATCTACTCAATTCAATGTAGAGGAAATCCTAATGCATGGGAGAGAGAAACATAGAAGCTAAAAAATGCAAATATATCTACTTTAACAAGGAGGAGCAAGAGTTAGGAATACTTACCTTTTAAGATGAACCCATTAATCTTAAATATCTCCCTTGGCCAAGGTGATTTGTAAGAGGTTATTATGATATGTAAGGATATAAATGATAATTCATCTCTAGGCTACATAATTTATCTATGCGTCAAAAAGACTTCTCCACAAGACAAGATCAATATCTCTAAGTGTATTATTAGAACCTTAAGAAATTTTCCTCAAGTATAAGGTGGATAAATATATGAAGAATAAATGAATTTCTTATTATCTATAGAAATGGTGGAAAATATGTGTATATATAATTGAATCTAACGCTAAACCCTTTAGAAAGTTTATCAGATAGTGTCAATCCTAATCAATCCTATATTGTTAATTTATAAAAACAAGTTGGGTACCAAAATGGGTCAACCAAGGTTGATATACTCCCATAACATGAATAATATAATCTAAGTATAGGGTCAGCCTAGGCTGACATTGTTTAGTAAATTTTAAAAAGAGTTTTAATCTTAGATAGGGGATGTGTAAGGTGATGAATTTCTTGGAAGAGTGTGTAAGGGAGGAGTTAAATCTTATGGAAGTGTATATAATATGTTTGTATTGATTTCAAGTGGTGGTATAGGGAACAAAAATCTTGTGAATCACTAATAGTCTTCCCACCCCTTTCTTGATTCACCCTTTAAGGCATGTACTCAGAGAGATTGAGACTCAATAGGTTCTTTCAAGAGAAGAAACATCAATAATTGATAAATTTTGATAATATTATGTTTATACATATGCCCCACTCTAATCTCATCACATGTCATGTAGGTGTAACATGGTATGGTGCTTTGGGAAAAGAACATAGTAACACATAATGTTAAAGATAAATAAATTATAATAAGAAGTGAATAAGATAAATGAAAGGATAGAATTAAAAAATAAATACCTTTACTTACCTTATTATTGTATAAAATGAAGTAAGTGAAAGAAATGTGAAGGTGTCCAATGTAGGGAACAGTAGGCAAACCTATAAAAATTAGTGAAAAATCAAAATTCTTGCAAAA
Source organism: Torreya grandis (assembly GCA_037957365.1). Lineage (NCBI taxonomy): Eukaryota > Viridiplantae > Streptophyta > Pinopsida > Cupressales > Taxaceae > Torreya > Torreya grandis. The sequence continues at coordinate 1,438,313 of JARHVA010001524.1, read as the reverse complement.
TATATATGTAATATGTGAAAAGATTCTCTACAATGTTAAGATTTTAGAACATCTTATAGTTTGAAAAAAGAGAGAAAAAACAAATTTATGGTCAAAAAATAGAATTTGGTTGTAAATATTTGACAGGTAAATAATTTTGAATAGTAAATATAAATAGGGTGAAAATTAACTCATTTGTTGTTTTAGTATTCTAAGAAAATATTGCTCTGAGAGACTTAGTTTGAGCCTAGAGGGTGACCATAGTGAGGAGACAACAATTATTGTGTTGAGGTTACATAGAAGCTATATCAAGTGAAATGTAGGTAAGGGAAGCATTAATTTCAAAATTTTAATATATTTTAATTAAAATTAAGGTAATATATTAAAAAAAATGGATGTTAGATGAAATGCATACACTAAAAATGACCCTAGGAAATTTTTAGGTCTACTAAGGGTAGAATGAGGTACTGTGTAGGAAAAGATTAAACCAATAAATGTCTAAGGCATTTATGGTAAATAGTCAAAAATTCATCACAAACTAAGAACAGAGTTAGCCTTGTCAACTTAGTTTACAAGGTCAAAGAAATCTAGAGGGGTGACTATGTAGTAGTGGGTTAATGTAGTATCTATGGAGATGTATGAGTATATAGTAGTGAGTTGATCTAGTTGGAAATAGGGAAATGGATAACATAATACCCTCTAGCTAATGCATTTCATACTATGTGGTCACTATTATTTGATGACTAAGGTTGAATATGTAATAGAAGGCTGATATAATATACTAAAACTAGGAAAGGGTCATAGTATGGTAATAACATGACAAGGTTTATTTATTATTAAATAAGCTAATGGTATAAGAAAAGGATAAAAATAGAGAAATAAATCAAACAAGCTAATGAAGTAGTTAATTTGTAGTTTTTTGAGAATATTCAAAATATTTATTTTGCTATTATGATATTTATATATAATAAATTCTTTATTGTTTGATATTTTGTAGAGGTAACAAAGATTTTGGGTCCTAGTGGATGTGTCATAGCTAATATATTTATTATAGCATTTGTTGGATGTGGATAGAGTTAGACTAGTTACCTTAGGTTCTGGAGGCATCATGGAGCTGAGATGAATACCACTAAGTGTTGATTTTTTTTTCATTTTCTTAGGAGCATGGGAATGATTAACCAATAATTTTTTATGGGAGTTAGAGGGGGATACTATAGAGGTGGTGATCACCTTAGAGGATGTTCATGCCTTGATTAGACTTCTTATTGATGGGACACTGACGATATGTGATACACTAAAGTCAAAGGATGAGAGATGAGCCTTAGCCAAGTGGGTGACATGATCTGATAGGATTTATCCTATTCTACATGTTAGCTTATTTGATGTTTATCTCATGGCCATTTTATATATCTGAAAGGCCATGATAAGGCTTTTGATAGTATGAGTGTTGTGTCACAAGTCAGATGGTAATTGAGAGTTATATACATGATATCTAATGTATATCTAGTTTCTAGTTTTCCAAATATTACCGATACAAAGTAGGTCAGATGGGGAGCCCTAATTTTAGCTATGCCCCATGATATTTTGGATGGGTTATTATCACCTTATAACCATACCAATATTGTGTATTCCCTATATCATGCAATCTAGTTTAGACTGATGGGACAAGCCACATGATAACTACATGCATGAGGTGATAGTTTACAACCACCTACATAGGTAAGACCTAGAAAGGCTCAATCCTAATAGGCCTTAACATAAAAGTGAGTCATGCACATGGAAACTACTATATATCTGGGATAAGTATAGGCCTAGGTGGCTAACCTACAGGGTTAGATTATTATATTGAGATCCCAGATTACCTCTTTACTTTGCATTATTTAGAGGCAATAGTCATAGGCATCCATGGGTAGTGTGGCTAGGCCACAAGATAGGTAGTATGGAGCATAGCCTTAGATATATATACACTGTATTTTGTACTAGCATTGTATCAAACTCATGATATGTTGATATTGATAGTTCATTGATCTATGATTTGTACTTGTATTTATAGGTGGATCTATGGATCTCTTTCTTTTATAGCACATGTATTTTGATTTTGTTACATATGCTATGTGAAATATGTGATGTATATTTTATTTTATATCATTATGTGATACACATGCATGGTTAAAAATAAAAGGTAAAAATGATTTGGAAAAGTATAATTAGTCAAAGCAAATGTAACACACACTATATCACGATGGGAAATGTGTAAAAATAAAATATGAATAAGTATAATAAACCAAAATGGTAAAGTAAATGGTAATAAATGTTTTCAAACCATGTAGTATATTTGTACCAAATTAAAAAAAATAAAAGTCATACTATATCATGTTGGGAAGTATGAAAATTTGTAGTAAAATGAAAGACCCATGAAAATCAAATGGTAAAAAACAAACAAATAATAAATCTAATCAATCATACTAAATCAAGATAGTAAGTATGAAGAGATAAAAAAAATTTAAGTGAAAATAAAATTAGTCATACTAAATAAATATGGGAAGTATGATAAATTTAATAAAATGGTTGTAAACATACATGAAATCAAAAAATAAGAAGATAAAAGTGAAGTGCTTATGAAGTAAGCACAAAATGTACCAAATAAAGATGGGAAGTATGTTAATGATGTGTAAATCATAATCTAACACAAATTACCTCAAATTTGAAGCATGTAGCTTAATTGTGACTTAATCTAGTATGAACTAGGTATTGGAATATTTTTTGAGGAGGGACTAGTCCTATTCATGGTTTGACACTGAAACTCATAAATGGAACACCAATGAGGTGGAAACAACTATGGGAAGAATATAAAAGTTATTTTTAATGTGTTAATTTGTGAGGAAGGACTAGTCCTATCCATGGTCTTACAATTCAACTCGTAAGGGGAACACCAATGAGGTGAATGGTATTAAATGTAAAAAATAATTAAATATTTTATTATGGTAATTTGTGAGGAAATCATACTCCTATCCATGGTCTTACACTACAAATCACAAAGAGAAACCTTAGGGGGAATGATTAGTTAACAAAATAATATTTCTTATGGGGAAATATTAGGATTGCTATAATGAAAGAGGGAATATAAAAAGCATGATATAGTTGTCTATGATAAGACCTTAGAAAACATGAGACATACTAGGTATAAAATAGATACACTAAGAGTCTAGTGACCATCAAAATACCTACTCACAATAATTACAAAGTTATATAGTAAAATAGGGGAGATGCTTAAATAAAATCATGAAGGTTATATGAACAAAAAATTGTAAAATAGACCTACCTTCCCAAAACATGTTCCCCATTTATTACATGTCATCAATCTATCGAAAATATTGGATACTTTTGTGAGAAAGTAGGTAGCACTTATAGATTTTTTTTCCTCCTATCCCAATCTACTAGCCTAATGCACCCCAATAGACTTTATATCTATAATGAGTCTAGCTATGAAGTTTGAGATTTAATTAGAAATACTATAGGAGTTATCAATCATGTCTTTTGGTGTGATTAGACTTTTATATTTATGTGTTGCCTTTTTAAATCATTTTCTTTTATTTTAATGATTTGGCTTTTAACATTTTTATAGATTTGATGATTCCTTTTCCACATGGATTTGGAATCACCAACATGAGTGATAGAAGTGATAGACATGGATGAGATTTAGACTTTAGTTTAAATGAAACTAAGTAACCAGAGATATGATTGACTAAACGCTTATGCTTACCTATGAACCAATATGTAATCTCAAGTTTCAACCATATGCATGCTTAGTATGTGAAAGGAAAATAAAGAAATAAAGGATATCCCAAGTAGATCAGTATATAGTAGTAGTACAATGAAAAGTCTTATTTTCTAATTGAACATATGGTAAAGGTAGAATACTAAAGGAATCAACATTGTAAACCTAAGTCACAATAATAATTATCTAATTTTTTAGTGAGATAAGATAGCAAAAGATCACTGTAAAATAAAAAGAATCCATGAAAGAAGTGATCTCATAAGCATAAGTGTGAATTAATGAAAATAAATGATAAGAATCTATAATAAACATTAAATTAAATGAAACCATATAAAATACATAAATCATAATATAATGATCCATGTAAAATAGATAAGTGAAATAAAATTTGACACATAGTCAAGTGTATAAGAGATATAAAAATGGATCACAAATCTAATCTAAATAATAACATAGATTTTTTTTGAAATAAAACCATGTTTTTTTCATAAATATTTATATATTTGACCTCAGATTTTATCCATAACATCTACAACATCTCTATGAAGTTGAATTTTGATGGCATCCAGAGTCTCATTGATCTTTATAGAAAGTTGTGCAAAGACTTCCTTTCATATCTCCTCAACTAGAAATGTAGGTGTAGCTAATGAAGAGTAATGATCACTAGGGATATCATGAATATGATACTCAAGTATAGGAATGGATACCTTAATGGTAATAATACTTCCAGGGTAAGAAGTAGGTACAACCTACAGAGAAGGAGGAGCCTTCTTACATGCATGACCTAAGGAGGAATGACTAGTACGGGTATCAACTATGGGAAGTCATGAAGATGTTATTGGATAAATAAATAATGATTAGTATGATGTGTACCATACTAGTTCCAAATTTAGTATACTTTCCCATATTTAGGTATATACTCTAGTAATAACGTAGGAGGAGGTATGACCTTATCTTTGGGCTAAGTAATAGGTGGGTAAAATGTGTAGATATACTTCCTAAATTTTTATAAATGAGTGGATGAGTGGTTATATGTCATATTAAAGAAACAAATACATTTTTTAGTATAATTTGGAGGCTTACTATATAAAGAGGTGGAAGGAAAAGTCAGGGATGGATAATATAACTTGAAATATTTAGTCTAATGGTTGGTAATTTTATGGATATGATAATAAGGATGATATGCTCATTAGGTAGGCTTGGGATAAAGTTGTAGTAAATGAACAAGACCATCACAAAGGAAATGTGGGGTTGAAATAAAAACTATATTAGGCTCATCTAAAGGTAATGTAGGATAAGAAACAAGACTAGGAGCATTTGAAGGTGAGGCTCTCCATGCAATAGGTTTAATAATAGTAGTTGGAATCCTTAGAGGAAGCAAACTATAAGGGGCATGGTATCTAGAAAAGTGATAAGGGCCTATCATGGCATGATCCATGATTATAATCCTAAGTGTATCTTTTCTGAATAGAGGTATACTATGTCAATGATCCATATATACCCTATGATAAATAATAAGAAGACTAGTATTAGGTACTATAAAGGAAAGAGTGTTAAAATATGAACGAGAAGTTTGAAATAAAAAAGAGTGATATTGAAGGAATTACACATTTATAGCTTGGATGAATCTAGATAAAAATGGGCCATTTAAAGCATATCCATTATCATAATCATGTCTATGTAAGTTGATGGTATATATAGTAATGACTTTGTTATCAGAGGATGTGTGATGGATAGATTGTCTAGTTTTGGTTAAGACAATAGGTATGTCATTGGCAGGTTGTTGATGAGATCAAGGTTGAATTTAAGGAAGGAGTACGGAGATGAAGGATATATATCATAGGTGTTGATATTGACGCTTATCTCATCCAAATCATCATCATCATAATCTAAGAGGTTAGGTGGAATGTTCCCAATTAATTTATGGTGACCATTATAACCTCAAGTGGAATTGACTAGATAATTGAAGAGTTGAGATTTTTGAAATGGGTTAATAGGAAAAGGTTTAAGGGTAGGTATTTTAAAGACACCACATTCTTGTAATTATTTTTAATTCTAAGGGTTCATCTCCTTAAATCTTGTAAATAGCTCTATTATGAGGTAATTTAATGCATTATCATGTGAATGAGGTGAATACTCTCATACGATGAGTCCAAGGTCAACCAAGTAAGATGTTTTAAGAAAGTGGAAAGTTAAAGGTCATAAATTTCACATGGATGGTAATAAGAGGAATGGTAATGGGAAGATAAACACAACCTAGATGAGGCATTTTCCTTCTATCATATCCTTGACACATGCTACATAGAGGTTGCATTCAGAATATCCAAGTGTATTAATGAAGTTAAGGAAGGCAACATAAGTACCTAAATATTCATTAATTAAGACACACTTTATTTATATATCACCAATTTTTATTCTAATGAATATATGAGGTTCATCTTAACAAAGCAATAACTCATCAAGAATCATGGAAGTGATAAGGAACTTAAGTGAAAGAGAAGTGTCCACTATTTCATAAACATGAATGGACATCTCTTCACATTTTTTAATCATACTATCTTTAGATCTAGATAAGGTTGCTTCACATCCTATTTAAGGAGGATGAGGTATGTTATTTTTGAACAAGAATATCATTATATGGTTTCGATGATAAGGAAAAGTTATCATTAATACTAAGAAAGGCATTTGATATGGGAGATGAGAAAGTTTCATAATGGTATCCCATTCATCATAACCCATGGGAGGATTACTAAATATAAATTAATAATGTTGTAAGAGCTCCTAGTAAAGAGGGTTAGAGGTAAAATTAAACTTATTTTGATAGGATGTATTTTGTTTAAGTTTATTACAAATGGGTTGAGTTACTTTAGGTGATATTATGGTTCATTAAATTATTTCTTATGGTTGGCTATAATTAATACTATTAGAAATTTGGGGAATGTTTTATTTTTGTGTTGATGTTAGCAAAAGAGTATAAATAGTGTGAGAGGTATAATAATGTTGTGTTGTTGATAGTGGTTCTTGAATGATTATAATTTCCTCTTTCCCCAATTCCATTATATGGGATGGGAAAGTGTTTGGAATGATGTGAAAAAGCTGAGAGGTGTGATGTGTAGGTGTTAGATTTCATTTTATAAAAGCAACTACACTTTAAATTTTAGTCATATTAACCATGTTTTACTCATTAGTAGTGAGGTATATAAGACTTTAAACATTGTTTGTAGGAGTAGGTTTTTTGATGTTATCTTGGTGGTTGGGAAGAGGATCTTTGTAGATGGGAAGAGAATCTTTGTAGATAGCCCCAACTTGGTTTAAATATTGGTTTTTATTTTGAATTCTCATGGACTTTTAAAACTATGTCATATGATTATTTATGATTTTGAATAAGTGTTTCATGATTAAAATTTGGACCAAGAATAAAATCCATAAAAAGTTTTTGTAATTGTCTACAAGTTTCATGAGAATGGCCCCAACTTGCTTGAAACCAAAAAAAAATGTTTGGAGCACACCATGATTTCATAGGGTGAGTGGGGTAAAGATATCATGGTATAGGTCTTGGAATAAATTTTTGAATTTTTAATAAGGATAATGGTTTTTTCACTTTAGTGTGGTTGGATTGATAAAATATCAGAGTAGGAGTGTTATTTGTAGTGGTAACATGCTCGATAGCATTATTTGGAGAAATGACTTGAATGTTATTAATAGTTTCATATGTATTGGTAACACCATCATTATTTACATTATGGTTTATAATTTTAATGAGCATATGAGTGCTCCTTATAGGTTGAGATGATTTGAATTGATGCATGATGAAGTTTTATAATTTAACTTGGTCAAGAGCTTCTTCCAAGGTTCTTGGAGAGAGATTCCTAACATGATATTGTAATTTGGGGTATAAAGCATTAGTGAATAGGTGGAAGAGGTTATATTCTTCCATATTATGCTCATATTTTTTAGATAAGTTTTTCCATCATTTGATGAAGGCTTATGCCATTATAGTTTCAATTTTTCAATTTATAAAGTGGGCTAAGTTGTTTTTGGGAAGATCACTAGTTTGAAATTATTGGAATAGTGAGTTGACCAAGTCTTTAAGGCTAGTGATACAATGGGTTTTTAATTAAATTTACCAATCAAAATAATCTCATGAGATTGTATTATCTAATATTTTTGTAGTGGAAAAGGTGTTGATTTTTACCTAATCTTTATAAATATTATGAAATGTTTTTAAATGCAAAGTAGGATCAATGGGTCCATTATAGGTGATGGTGTGTGTGATACCTCTATATTAATGTTATCAATTTTGAGGTAAAAGAGGATCATTTTTTATATGTTTGATTTTTTTATTGTTGAGTGATAGTTCTAGGATAAGGTTGCCATGAGAATCCCTAAGGGGGGTGGGGGAATTTAGATTATTACACTCGACATGAAACTTGTTGAGGTTGGTTTGGAAGATTAACAAGATAATTTTACATAAACATTATATAATTTTCATTATTAGTTTGGAAGGTTGAATTTGATTAAGTGTTTATAATAGGATTTTGTTAGTTTGAGCATCATATTGATTAGTGTGCAAAACATGTGATGTATTAATGTTAATATTAATAACTTGAGTTTTACTATGAGTAGTAGCATGCACCACAATATGGCATGTGTAGCATTGGTATCAAAATAATAACTAGTGTCATAATAATCATTGGTATAAAAATATGCACTACTATCATGGTTAAGGGGATGGGTCTTTTTAAGAGGCCCACTAGAAGTTAAACCTATCATATTGGTAGAAATACATGGCATGGAGGTTGAAAAGTCATAAAATATAATATTGTGGTGTGTAAAGGAGACATAATAGAAGGAAAATGTTGAAATGAAAATAAATTAGTTCCCACAAATCCCTAAGGTAGGGGAAGGTGAACTAGGATATTTTATCTACGGACCTATCATGAGGTTATAAATGGTTCAAGGGTCTTTTACTCTATGTTGAGGGAATTTATTGATGAAAAAGACCATTTTAGTTTTGTAATATAAATAATTTTAATATTCTAATGAGATCAAATGGTTATGAACTGCAAATGAATGGGGAGGAGTCCCATAGTTGGTAGTGTGAAAGGAAACATGGACATTATTTTCATACATGGTAGTTGCCACAAGTTGTGTCTTGGAAAACCTATTAGGGTTGGCAAAACTCATCATGTTTTTTGATTTAATTATATATTATCATCAAATAATAAATCCATGATGAATTAAAGAGGTTAAAAACTTGATGTAAAGAAGGATAAAGTATTAAGATATAAAGTCAAACTAATTGACAATGTTCTTTAAGATAATAAACAAAACAAGCTATAAAGGACACATTAGTATAGGTCAATTAAATCCTATAGAGGAAGAAACAAGATAGGATAAAAAGATATACAATTAGATAGGGTGACTTTATATTGAAATTAAGTTAGAAATGACATTATATAAGAGATTGTGTTGACATAGATGAGTGTGTTCTAAAACTAGGAACAATTTTTCAAGATAATAACTAAGAAAATATAATTGAATACACAAGAAATTAAATCAATGTGTTTTATCTAATTATAGCACACAATAAAAACCTTGTACGAACACTAGATAGTACAAGGTTTTCAATATATAATACAATGATCAAAGAGCAAGAAATAAAACTTGAATGTAAATTCTAAGTTAAGTGGTCATTCCTAAATGTTGTTAAATTATAATAAATTTTTAAATTAATGTGATAATGAGTTTGCTTTTTTATTAATAAAAGGGGTAAAAACTTAATTAAAACTCAGAACATCAAATTACAAAGCATCAAAGGGTCTAAGCCCCAGAAACCAAAGAATACCACAGAAAAAACACAAACAAAATTGTCACGCCCCAATACCATTTTCGTCTTCTCCAATAATCCTCTCCAAGTTCTGGAATAACTCATTGGGCATCTGCACCCATCCATCAACCTTTCAACCATCTATATCCTCTAACGCCCATTTTTCTAGGCAATCAACCACCCTATTCCATTCCCTTAGAACGTGGGCATAAAACACTGAATCCATGAATGAACTAATCTGTAATATCTACTACACTATCATAGACAATTGCCAGCTCACATCTGTAATCTTCCTCTCAAGGAGCAGATTGATCAAGATTTGTGAGTTGGCTTCACACATCACCCTCATCCATCCTAAGGCATAAGCTCTCTTCAAGGCATATAGAATAGTCAATCCTTCCATCCTATTAACAGTCTACACACCCATATTAGCTAAGAAAATAAAAACCACTGATCCAAAAGAATCCCTACCAATCCCACCAATCCCAATCGAGCCTAGATTACCCCTGGAAGAACCATCAATATTAATTTTCAAAAGTCCCATAGGAGGGGGTGTCCATTTCCCACTCCTTTGAATTTTTTTCTTCCCACATCTACCTCTCCTAACGCAAGTTGAGGCTAGAGATATACCCTGTATGCCAAACCTGTCAACCATCTCAGCATCCCCCTTCTCTAGTGGCAAAATTATCTCACTCTTAGCTTCTATAGTCTCCTAGATCATTCCTATAATTCTACTCCAAACCTATTGAATCCCCAATTTTTCATCCCAAAAATTTTTGTGATTCCTTTCTAGCCAGACTTGCCAAAGCAAAAAAATTGGTCCAACGTACCAAGCATCTTGCAAGAAGGGAGCTGCGGAGGGTGGTCTACCCAATCTCAACCAAAAATAAGCAAGGGAGGAAGTGTGCACATACTAACACCTCCACACATCCCACCAAGAGTGCCATAGTTGGTGAGTGAAGGGGCAGCAAAAGAATAGATGTGGCAAATCCTCCTCCTCTCCACTACATAGAATACATCTCGAAGGACTAGCAAAGCCCCTCTTCTGAATATTCTCACAAGTCAAGCATCTATTCTAAACCAAAGTCTAGGTAAAGCAATTACACTTGTACCAAGATAAACTACTTCAAACTCTTTTCCACTGAGGAACTTCCCCCCTTATCAAATTGCTTAGCAATCAATTCTTGATAACCTAAAGACATAGTGTACTTACCCTTAGGGTTAGGGTACCAAGCTAGCACATCACCCCCCCTTAGTGCACTACAATTGTGATAAGAGAAGATGATGTTCATCTCCATGCACTCTGCCTCCATCCCAAGAATCGGCCACTCCTTCGATGTCTTCCATCTCACTTCCATCAATTGTTCATGAAGGGAGAGGGACTTATAGTCACACACCCTAGTCCACCCAAATTCACTGAATCTCTGTGATAAGGCATACAGATGAGGATATTGAATAACTATGGGGGGGTAGCCATCCCAAGAGTCATGCCAAAATTGTGCCTCTATCTCACTCTTGTAAATCTAGAATAGGCCTCTCTTAATTAGCACAGCTCCTTTCTTGAGAGTAGCCCAAATCATCGAACCTTTCCCTGTCAAACTATACCTTAGGATATCCTTCTGGGGGATCCCAAAAAAATACTTATGAGATAAGATCTTGGCCCAAACACGGTCTTATTCCTCACACCATTGATAATACAATTTGGCTTCTAGGGTTGTACCTACAAGTAAAGACTACCCTAATCCCATGCCCCCAAACTTTTTGGGCTACAAATAACCTCCCACTTAATAAGGCTCCACTTTGTCAATGATAAGTTACTAGCCCATAAGAACTGTCTTGCCAAGGAATCAAGATCCTTGACAAAACTCATTAGTGCAACTTGTATCATACACCTATAGAAAGGAAGAGCTTGCACCTGATTGAATCAGTTGGACCCAACCAGCAAAGGACAGCAACCGATGGGTCCAATGATTCACCTTGGCTCAAAACTTGTTCAGAATCACCTACCATGATTCCTTGGACTAGCTCCCTATAGAGATCGGGATCCCAAGATATAATAATGGGAGACTTTCAATTTGGAACTAGAGAATATCAGCCACTCTTTGTTGAATGGGTGGTGGAGTGTTAAAGAAAAAAATTGAAGACTTGTCCTCATTAATTAACTATCTTGAGGTAGCCAAGTAAGCATCCAATCCTTTGTGAATATTAGCTACCTCCCTTATAGTAGCCATGCCCATCAAAGCTGCATCATCCAAAAGATATAGGTGAGATTGAATAGGAAGGTTGCCTCCCCATTTCCATCCTTGAATAATGCCATCATCAACATTCCTTTTAATCAACCATCCCAGACCTTCTGCCAAAAGAAGAAATAGGTAAGGAGATAAAGGGTCACCATGATGCAAACCACATGAGGCCCCAAAGAGATTAGAATGCTCCTCATCAACTAAGACTAAGAAAGAAGTTGAATTCACACAACTCATAACCCATTGGATCCAATCTTCCTCAAAACCAAAGGCACCCAAGACCTTCTAAAGAAAGGACCAACAAACTCTATCATATGCCTTGGACATGTCCAGCTTGATAAACATAGCCTTCTCTTTGGACTTGGTCATGGAATGGATAGTCTCTGTAGCCACCACTATCCCATACAAAATCTGATGGTCCTCCACAAAGCCACTTTGCTCCTCTGAAATCAACATTGCCAGCCACTTTTTTAACCTTTCAGCAATCAGCTTAGATATAATTTTATAAATTACATTGTAAAGGGAAATGGGATGAAATTGACTTAACCTATCAGCCCCCTCCCCCTTAGGGATGAGAGCTAGGAAGGTAGAGTTTAGGGCCTAGAGAATTTACTTGTTACTTTGTGATTCTTGTACCACTGCCAATAAATCTAATTTGATAATTTCCCAAAATTCTTGAAAGAATTCAATCAAGAAACCATCTGGACTAGGAGCCTTTCCTTTTTGCATCATGAAAATAGTGTTTTATAGTTCCTCTAAGGATATGGGTCTCATCAGCTGCTCCTTCATTTCTTGAGAAACTAAAGAAGGAATATAAGAGAGTACCTAAGCCTCCACTTCTGATTCCCCCTACCATTCCTCTTTGAATAAAAAAGCAAAATACTGCATTGCTTCATTACAGATATCCTGTGTAGAAGAGATAACCTCTCCCCTGTTCATCACCAAAGATGTTATCACATTACCATGTTATCTGGATCTTACCAAATTGAAGAAGAAGGTGATATTTTTATCCTCCTCTTGCAACCACTCGATCCTAGCTTTCTATTTCCAAAAGATTTCCTCTCTCAGCTCCCATTCCTCCAAAGTTTTTACAGCCCTAGCTTCCTCCCTCAGCATAAACTCAGACAGCCCTTCCTCCCTAATCAATTTGGTAATGTCATTCAACTCCATTTACACCTCTTTTTTCTCTTGGAAGATGTTCCCAAAGCTTTGACAATTCCACCATTTGAGCTGATACTTAACAAATTGGAGGAGCTTAGTAAAAATATACATTGTTGTACCAGTAGCAGGCCTACCTACTCTCCACCATTCAGCAACTCGTCCAAACAGGTCTGGGTCCCTGAGCCACATGAGTTGGAACTTGAAAGGCAAATTTTGAAGTAAATGGGTAGAAGAAATGGTAAGCTTTATGGGCTAGTGATATGAGCCTCTCCAATCTAAAATCTCAAAGCTCAAAGACCACAAGCCACCCACCCAAAAATAAGAGGTCATAAATCGGTCTATGCGTTCAGCAATGCAGCTATCGCCCACCCTTCTATTGTTCCAAGTGAACTGTCTATTATAAGGAATAATATCTACCAGATTGAGTGTTGAAATCTTGTCTCAAAGTAAGATGGAAGAAGGCTCCAATTTTTCATTACCTTCTCATTTTTTTGTTAAGTCCATAATAGCATTAAAGTCTCCAGCCATAATCCATGGTAGGTAAGGAAATACACTGCAAACTAGTTAAATATTATTCTAAATAAGAAGCTTACCTTGGAAATTTGTAGGGGCATAGACATTTGAGAAAAGAACATATTCACCTGACTTAATGCATAAGGAAACCATATATAAGGAGGATTTAAAGGAGATCTAGGACACAGGTTGAATCTTACATGGGTTCCATAGACAAGCCATGCCTCCTGAAGATCCCCAGGCACCGATGCACTGGCATAGACCATGCCTCCATAGCTTAGGTGTGATACTCATCATTTAATCCATTGAAACCTTAGTTTCTTGAAGAAAGAGGATATCTAGACATTGACTCCTAATTAATTCCCGAATAGCTTTTTGTCTAGGGCCGTTGTTCAAGCCCCTTACATTCCAAGAAATAATAATCATTTTGGAGGACTCAAGAAGTGGGAATCTAAGGTCTTAACAGACCCTAACTCAACCAAATTTTCCCCTATCATCTTAATCCTCTCCATGTCCTTCTTTCATCCCAATTTAACACTTTTCTCTGAAACCCCATTCTTACCATCCTTTTGAAGAATGCCAAGATGAGGAGGAGTTTTACCTTATCCATCTCTGCAGCCACTATCCATGTTGGAATATTCCCAACCTCTACTCCCTATTATGGATCATCATTTGGCTCAAGAATCATCTATTCCCCTATCTACCCATCCATGATCATAGGTAATACAACTTCCTCATGAAGTGCAAAGTGAGGAGTGGAAGATTTACCATCCATTTCAAACTCCCCCCCCATAAGTTATTCCCCACTAATTAATCCTGGGTTAACTTCTTGCTGGCCCAATTCATCTAATACCTCAAACCTATTAAAAGTATCCTCATCCTATCACTCCATTAGGGACCTCTTATGACCTCTATTTTAGATTTGAGCCTTAACCTGAATAAAACCCTCAGGATCCTTGCCTGCACCAGCTCCATAATTCTTCCCTTTGTCAGTGCCAGTGGTGCTACTTAGAAGAGGCAGGGGTGGGGGTTCTTGTTCTTCTAATTTGGCCTTCAGGCACCTTATCACCAAGTGTCCATATTCATGACAAAGGTAACATCTGAAAGGAAAGGTCTCATAGTCCAATTACTGCACCCAGGAGTATGAGCATGCACACATCTCCACCACGTCTAACAATGGTCTACTCAAGTCAATTTCCAAGCAAATTCAAGAAAAAGTCATAACTTTCATACCTAAGCTTTGTGTTGAAAACCCCATCAACTTTCCTAGCATTAAAGGTATCATCTAAAGTACATCCTCTCAATAACATTCTATAGGCATTCTAGGTAAATGAACCCACATCGGGACCCTATTTAGTAGTTCCTCAGTAGGATTAAATCCTGCATGCCATGGTTTCACAAACAACCCAACCTGATTATAAAAATAGGGTCCACCCTCAAAAACCCTATTTTTTCAGCCAAGTAGAGGAACGTAACCATGAAGAAATTATTTGCTAGTAGCGTCACCTCCATCTCACCCTCTGGCTCCCACACTCTTCGAGCCCAACTCTCCATAAATTGAAGGGAGACTCTCAATCCCAAAAACTTGCAATACAGTGAATGCTTGGAGTAGTACTCCACATCTTCAATGATCATATCAAAAGGGATTACCAGTTTGGGTCTCTCTTTGCACTGCTCAAGGCATCCATTAATCTTTGTTATCCTAGATCCCCCCTGTGAGCTCAAATCCAAAGCACCTGAAGTCTAGGAAAAAATTGCATTTTCAAATATTCTAGCTTCCTATCCCTGCATATTCATGCCCACCACTTCATGAAAACTCCTATCCATAAAGGCCTTAGAAGCCTCACTCTGAGCCATAGTCACTCCCTTCCTTAAATAGTCCTCAGCTATTGTGACTGCCTCTCTCTACCCCCCTTCGCTAGTCAGCCTTCACTCTCCTATGTAGCCACTAAAATTGTAGATGCAAGCCAAGGCATGGCTGCCCTAGCTTGGTGACAAGTTGTAGACCTCATCCATTCTCCCAAATTTCTAATTAGATTCAAAAAAAAAAAAAAAAAAAAGATAGTGATAATGAGTTTGTTGTAAGAATGAACTAGAAAGCAACATATGGATAGTTTTAGGTATTTTAAGTTAAAATGGATCTATATTGCTGATGGTGATGGCTTGGTATTAGGGCCTATGCCCTGACTTCACAATCTGGAAATGAAAGGGTTTTAGGTGCTTTGCCAATATATACCATCAACCACATGTTTATAATTGGTTACAAAACCAAGTCAACTTCCCCCTTGGTTATGAAATCTAAGTAGATAAACCTTAGGAAGAAAATTGTTAATTATTTTTAGTATTAAGTGATTTGGAAGAGTGTGCAAAAGATAAAAATAGTGTGACTAAATTAGTAAATTGACAACATCCTATTTAGTCTATACCGATCATTCTAAGGAAACAATAAACTAAAATAAAAAGTGAATTATTTACTAGTAGGATAGGTTAATTCCTTTTTTTATGAAGAGTATAGAGTTGAGTCAAGTGACATTATATGCAAACATTATAGAATAGAGTCAACACGGTTGCTACTATCTACAAAAGCATGATCTAGACAAATGAAACTAAATAGGTTGATTGACTATTTTATAGTAAGAATGCTATAGAACTATGTTGAGCTAGTCAACCCAGTTCGCTATAGGCTTGCAATTTTATAAACTACAAACTATGAAAATCATTCTTGTAGATGAAAAATAGAAATGAAAGATAAGGTAAAAATTAACTTTGATATTTTGTAATATTCTTAATTTTTATAATTTCATGTTATGTTGCTCAAGTGCTAATTTTATATTCTAAAAATAGAGTTAACTAGGTCACTGAAGTCTATAAAATATATGCATTGAAAATAATCTAAAAATAGAGTTACCTGAGTCAAAGAAGTCTATAATCCCATGTAATGAAAAAGATAACTATTTCAAACTGATCAATCAGTTACTTGTAGTTGGAGAATACTTACACAAATAAAATAGAGTCAATTTTGTGTGACTATGTGTTAAACCTATGTGTATACTGTTAGACTATATTGATATATATATATATATATATATATATATATATATAAGATGATAATAAATTAATGTATTAAATATAACCTATAAGGGTTATATTCATATTGAGTTCACTAGATTATATACAAGGGAAAGTGAATATGATCTAAAAATCAATCCTATCTTGGAAAAGATAAATCACACTTACCCTTACACTTTTTGGTATATTTAGACAATCGAATTCATGACCAATATGGATCCACTAGACATAACCAAGGGGGGCCCTTACCATAATAATATCACTAGAAAGGATTCCAAAGCCTCTAGTCAATAAACACCATGCAATAACCCTAGGTAGGTCCTATGTTGTCTATATTCACAAAGTAAATATAAAGTAAATTAAAATATAAACTAGTGATCACCAAAGCTTGTGGCACAAAATGGGGTTAATAAACACAAAATTAAACATGCATAGAATAAATCTACTCAATCTAATGTATAGAAAATCCTAATGCATGGGAGCGAAAAGAATATAAGCTAACAAATGCAAATTCATCTACTTTAATAAGGAGGATATAGAATTAGGAATAATTACCTTTCAAGATGAACCCATTGATCCTCAATCTCTCACTTAGCCAAGTTTATTTGAAAGATATTGTTGTGATATTTAATGATAACAAGGATAAGTCTGCTCTAGGACACACAATTTCTCTATGCATCTAAAATAATTCTCCACAAGACATGATCTATATCTCCAAGTGTAATATTATAACCCTAAATAATGATCCTCAAGGAGAATGGTGGATAATCATATGAAGAATATATGGAGTTCTTTTTCTTATCTCTCTATAAATGGTGGAAAAGATTTGTATATATAGTTGAATCTAACCTTAGACCCTTTCAAAATTTTAGGGGGTAGTGTTGGCCCTAATTTATCATGTATTATTAATTGATAAAATAAATTTAGGTCATGTTCCAGGTATACCAAGGCTAATAGAGTCTCATAACGTACTAGTATAATTTAATTACAAGGTTTACCCAATAGGACATTATTTGATAAATGTCAAAAAGAGTTTTTGGATTAGATAGGGGGTATGTATGGTGGTGAATTACTTTTATAAGTGTGTAAGGGAGGAGGCAAATCTTAGGAAAGTGTATAGGATATGTTTGTGTTGATTTCAAGTGGTGGTATATGGGACAAAAATATTATGAATCACCAATGATCTACCCACCCCTTTCTTGATGCACACTTTAATGCATGCACTCATACAGATTAAGACTCAATGCTTTCCTGCAAGAGAGAAAGAATCAATAATTTATAAAGTTTGAAAATATTATTTTTATAGACCTATGATGTTATAAAGGTCATTAAATAGTTTACTTACTATATTCTTCATTCTCATTCCATTATGATGGTACCTAATACAATAATAAACTTTATTTTGACTCAACAATATCCATGTTAAAAAAGAGGAAATTGGATCACTAAATTTCAAGCATATGATATCGAGATCAAACCCACCACATTGATCTGAGGTAAAGGTTTCTATCAACTCATGGAAGAATAAAATAACACTTAAATTGATTATAATATAATAAGTGAATGTGATAAGATAAAATAAGAATCACCTTAAGTTCTTTTTTTAGGTTCTTTAGAATAATGGTTTTTAGACATCACATTTATCTTAAAATATGGTGAATACTGGCCACATATAGGTTATAATAAACATATAATAGTAAAATTGAAATTTATTAAATATGTAATTTGGGATGGTTTATTTCTAAGATATGTTGATAAAGAACAATATAAAAATCTTTTATAATCTTTCCATCAACAAGTTTGTGGTAGACATTTTTATTCTCTAGTAACAACATACAAAATATTGAGATCTCACTACTATTATTTTTCACTATTTACATATTCATTCATTATTCTTATGAGTGGGCAAGGAAGTGTGAAGCTTTTTAGAAATTTGTTGGACAATCAAAACTTGGATCTTTTCCTCTCAATACTATGTTTATATAGGAAAATTTTCAATAATGGGAATTAGATTTCATACTCATTCAAATACCAATGATACTAATGTCATTAAAGATACATATTAATTTACCAAATGAGTGGAGGTAATTCTAGTCAATTATAAAACCTCAAAATTAGTTTATAACTTCATCAAATAAATTATTTGGTAAGATATGGTGTTCCACAAAAAATTATAATAGATAATGCATCCAATTTTTATTTATCTAAATTTGTTGGATTTTATTATGGCTATGGAATTTCTTTGTGTCATTCTTTTGATTATTACCTGAAAGGAAATAGTCAAGCAAAATATAGTAATTAGAATCTTGTTACTATCATCTGCAAGTTGATGGATGAAAAATAGTGAAATTGGCATAATAAATTGTATGATGCATTATGGGTAGATTATATCACTCCTAAAAAAGTTATTGAATGTATCATTTTAAATTTTTATATGGAATTGATGTGAAAATCATTGTGACACTTGAATTTCCAACATTTCAAGTGGCAATAACAATCAAAAATCAAAATTTTGGGATTCCACTAGCTAAGTGGATTTTGTATCTAAACAAAATTGAAGGAAGAAAGGAGGACATTTTTTTATATAGGATTATATAAAACTAGGGTTAGTTTAAAATATTTTTTTTCCAAAAAGGAAAATAAAAGTGATTTTCAAGTAAGATATCTTGTGTTCCTATTGGACAAACAAAGACAATCAAAGGAAAATCATGGTAAATTTGATTCTCTATGGATGCACTAATTTAGAATCGAGCATTTTTGTGGAGATAATACTTTATAAATGGCATATTGCTATGGTACACATCTCCCTTTTCCATATATAAATAAATATTTTAAACAATATTTCAATCAAAATAAGGTTTTCCTTTGCATGTAAATGTTAGAGTATATTTCAAATGCTTGCTAGGTTGTAGCTAGGATTTTCATCCTTTTCCTAGTTTTGTCCTATGTGAGGATTTATCCCACATTACTTTATTAGGACATTTTATTTTTTTTCCTTGTGTACTTAAGCAAGGGATCTCCATTTTATTCTGCATTATTTTTCTAAATAATAATTGGTTTTGTTCATAGTTGGTTTATTCCTTGTGTGTATGTTGAAATACTCATAGTTATGGTAATGATGTGTTGTAAATATCTTGGTTTAAGATTTTTTTGAATTATTTAATGGTATTATAGCTCTTACAAGTATCCATTTATTAATTTTATGTTAACTCATCTCAAATCCACCATCATTTCACTAATTGAGCCCTTTTTATAGTGATTTTCATAACCTTTTGAGCCACTTTCTATAGTCAACTATTTTTGGTGCATTTTTGGGGCTTCTAACTTGTGACATTGTGTCTAGAATGCCTCAAAATGATAGAATTGCCTATTAATTTGTCAAAAATATAGAATTTTACAAAATCTCATTTTTTGACTATTTTCAATATTACTCACATATAAATCCATACAATGAATTTCTTTACATTTTTTTCAAGAATTTTTTTGGGTTTTTAGGGTTATATGAGATTTTTAGTGGGCCTTCAAAATTTCCTAGCCCCCAACACTCCTATCATAGATCTAATGAGTTGTATGTTTTTGAATATTTTTTGGCAATTTTTTTGTTTTACTAGTTGTGGTTTATTTTTTTAGATCTTGGGATGTGAGAAACACATATTGGCACTCTAAAAACATGGATATTGACATTGAGAAGATTGGAGAAGCTAGGCTCAAGGTGTTTTGATGCCTTTGGTTGGAAGGAGACCTTAGACAAAGGAAGGAATTGTAAATGGTTATGAAGAAGGAAAAACTTGTTCCAAAGGATAAGTTTGGTTGTAAATCCAAATGACTCTGTATGGTCATTTCATCTCCTCTCTACTATTGTGCTTGATTTGGACTTTCATTTGGATCAATTCATTATTATGGGGATTCAACATTGCATTTGTGCCATCAACAGATGTTTGAGGACATGCTTAAACTTCACATATAGCTTAGTGAATATAGTCTTCACGACACTCCCTGGTCAAACTACTAACCACCTTGGATTTTATATTATGTAATATTTTCTACTCCCTGAATCATGTATACCATTATCAAGTAATTTTGTCTTATGGAGCAAACTTGGTTCTTAAACAATGGCCACCACTTGTTTTGGGCACCTGTGGTTTTCTAAAACCCATTTCTAGGTGTTCAAAAGGTTTATGTTTTCAAAAAAAATTAAATATTCACACCTTTATTAAAGTGGGGTGGTCACTTGACTATATGTGGGGAACATTTTTATATCATGGGGTATTTTTTTAAGGTAGGGTTATTAACTATGGAGATGATTATGTGGGGAGACAATTTTAATGGTAGATGGGTAAAACATTGTAAGTAGAGGACACACTTTTTGTGGGTAGTATTTTTTTAAATGTGATGGAAATATTTGTTAGAAAGGAAAATTCATAGGGAATTTTTGTCACCTTTTTTATGATGATTTTCTCTAGTGGCTTACATAAGTGAAATCTATTGACATAATGGGGTCCCTTATGTTTTTATCAAGTTGTGGGGGCACAAAATGAAGTTTTTGATTTTTTTTTATAAAAATGATCTCATTTAACATGGATAAATTATTTTGAGGAGAATTTTTTGTATGATCCTTTCCATTCTCTCTCATTTTTGAAGACTGATGGGTGAGGTCCAATATGGCAGGAGGCCAAACCCCCTCCCATGGAAAAATAAAACTCTCTTTTTTCTCCTCCTTTGTTTTTGTTCTCTCATTATAAATTTTTGGCTACAATAAACATCATTTTTATATGATATTTGTCCCACATTTCTCCTTCTTAGACCACATTATACTGATAATGCCATTATTGCACATTGCATTATGTCAGATGAATTTTTTGGCTAAGTTTGACATCTTTTCATGTGCTTTTTAGATTGTCATTTTTTGGTAGTTGATCATTTCATGTGTGTTTTTTAATGATTGATGGATTTTTTTCCATTTACCACACTCTTCCATCATCCCATGACATTCTCTATTCTAGTTTATGCATTGGCATATTGGCACACTTGTAGTTTGTGTCATGTCTCCATTAAGGACCCTTTCTTAGTGCCTTGCTTTCTTCTATGGAGACATTTTTTTCAATCACTTATTATTTGGATCATCTCTCATGATTTGTGATCATTTTTTCAACAAGTATATAATATCCTTATTTGGAGTTATTCTAGTGAAGCCCAATGTCTTCCTTGTTTTCATTTAGTGTTTATTTGGATATATTATACTCACACTAATTTATAAAGTGCCATGGGGAGTTTATTAATACAACCTTATCTACCTTCAGGTGTTTATGTGTTGTATTTTGGGCACCTTTTCATTTCTTCAGTTATTTGTCTCTCCCATCACCACTAGGGACATCCTCTTTCAGATACCTTATCTATATTTTTGACACCACTTTTTTGATAGTTGATAGTCTCCCACAACTTGAAATATATATATTTTAGTGAATCCTAGTGTCATTTTGTATTCTTCAATAGTTCAATAATCTCTTTTAGCATGATATGGAGCTATTCTAGTGTATACACTATCAACTTATTTAGTATTTGAGTAATTTATTCTATCCACTTGTATAGACCTTTTCATCCACTCCACCCATTTAGTATTATGGTAAAGGTGTTCATATAGATTTTTAGTCATCACTCCATCCAATTAGTAGTATGGGGGGCGGGGGGCGAAGGGTTTGGTGTACAATCTAATTTTTAGGTGTTGAGTATCCCTTACACATGGAATACTCTTTTTTACTTCCGACACTAGTGATAGTCTTCTTGATTGAATCTATTCTAGTGAAGCCCAATTTTAGTTGTTTTTTTATGATCGAGTGGTGGATTTATACCACTCGTACAAATTGAGTTCCTTTGTGACTTTTGAGTAATTGGAGTATAGACTAATTTAACATCATCTTTATGGTGTGTGTGTGTGTATATGTATATATATATATATATATATATATATATATATATATATCCTTCTTTTCTCTCTTTTGGGGGGAGTTTTTCCTATGGGTTTTCTCTTTTTCTTGACTTTATGAGAGTTATATGTAATTATTTCACTTTTTTGAGTGTTTTCTAGATTATTCCTTTGTACATGGGTATCATATTAAAGCACTTTATTTTTTAGAACCCATATTAGAATTTTTTACATGATTCTATGCCTTTTTGGTGATTACTATAATTACACCAATTTAGTATCCCCATCAGTGACATTAGTGTGGTAGCCTCACTAGTCTTTGTGCTCACTTCTCGCCATCTTATTAGAGGGTGTTCGAGTAATCTTCCTCAACTTTATCATTATACCTAGTATTCTAGAGTGCATGATTTGTGTTCAATGATCCTCATATTTGATACCATTCCTACTTTGACTTGGTGGTCATAGTAACTTGACATCCATTTACTCCAGATAGATTGGCATCCAAAAGAACATATGGATTCACACTGCATCCTATATTTTTAGCCCCTAGATTCACTTGAAGGAGGGTTAGAGTGTATTTCTCATACTTGATACATTCTAGCTAAGATTTTCCTCATTTTCCAAGTTTTATCATATGTAAGGATTTATTCCACATTAATTATTTAGGCTAGCTTCTTGTTTTGCCTTTCCTACTTAAGCAAGGGCTCTCCATTATATTATACATGCTTTTCTTGAATAATAATTTGTTTTTTTCACAATTGGTTTATTCCTTATGTGTATGTTGAAATACTCATGGTTGTGTTAATGGTGTGTTGGAGAGATCTTGGTTCAAGAGTGTTGTAACTCTTTAACTAAAGAGGTGAAATAGGATTTTGGTCATGTTCCCTGTTGTTTTCCTCTTTTTAGTTATGTCATATCAATTTATTTCTATTTCCCTCTTTTGTTTTGGCTTGTTTCATCCTCTTTGTGTTTTTCTAAACCTCTTATAAAGTCTTTGTCAAGCCTAAAATGGCTCTATTACCTAATGGATAAAACACATTTTTTCAAAACCAAAGTTTGGGATTCTTCCTTTGTATCTTATAGTTAAAATTTTTACAATGAGATCTAGTTGTTGAACTCAAAATTGAGCATGTGTGAAATTTTTATCCCTTAATTAAATTTAATCACAATCAATCAATTTTGGTCTATTTAGATGTCAAAGATGTTTTCAAAATATTAAATGTGTCTTTCAAAACTTTTTCCTAAGTGTTTATGTTAAAAGGTTGAAAATCTAAGTCTTTTGAGTATCCACTAAGTTTTAAACCACTTTGAAACATGCAACAAAATCGCAAGACTAATTTTGTATACCTCAGACCCTCAGTCCTTATCAAACATGATTTAGACCTCTAAGCATTACTTTCACTGTTAGAACCTAAGAATTACACCAACACTCTTTGGATTCTGAACCTTTCTCAAAAAGGTATCAAAGTTTTGACTATTATTTTACTTAGTGAAACTCCATTATTTTCCTAACATATCTTGGTTATCTGATGTTTATTTTGTACACTTAAAATTTATAGAACATGTTTGACACCCATCCTAAATCTATCCCTTGCTCAACATATCACAAGATTTGCATCCTTGTTTAAACATATCAAAAGTTTTATCTCCCTATTGAATAGATCATGAGGATGCTTTATACTTTAAAAGAGGATCATCTCATCATATGTCTGCATTTGAGACTCTAATAAAGAATAAGAACTTAGTTATGAAGTGTCAATTCCAAGGGGTTGGCCCCCATTCAAGTTAAGATTCAAAAATAAATAATATCACATATATATACTTGGGGCATGTATATCTCATAGATTTATAATAAAGAAACAATATGGTTCAAAAAAAGATTGGGGTCAAAGAATACATGTTGGTGGTCTAGCTCAAGCAAAAAAAATTCCAATGTCAATACAATATCTAGAGTTGGTGTTAAAAATGGAAAAATAATATGATAAATAGATAATATATTTAAGAATTCAAAATGAGAGTATATACTTTGATTTCAATTAGAACACATAGATACATGATCAAAATGTTTGATCATAAATCATATGTTGATATTTCAAAATATATGCTCAAAAATTCTAGGAAACTAACACAAGCTCTTTTCTAACATGGTTAACAAGAAATGGCTTATAAAACCAAAAAATTTAGAAAAAATGTTGTTGTATACCATTCAATATTTTATTTCATTAATGAATTTAATGACATATCCAAACTCCTAAAAATAGTTGTTGGAAACCTTGTTACTTGATATTAATATACATAGATGTATAAGTACATATAAACTATTCATCAAAATTATAAATATATCAATTGGGGTTAATTGATCAATGATTCCATCCACAAATAACTGGCATATGTCACTACAACATTGAGTTTATATATGAATTTATACCTAGTATATGTTGTTGACTATAGAAGGATCTACAATGGGTGATATAGCCTCTTCTAAAAGATATGAATTATATCCCCAAATTAATTTGAATGAGCGCTCATATAATTTTCATAGTGTCAATGATGCATTTCTACAATTTATCATTCAAATGTTTGAGTTCAATTCTTATAATGTCAAATTATTAGTTGAAGCTTCTACTAAAATTGCAATAACTAAAGCTTGGTTCATATAATTCATGAATTTATCATACCTTATAATATGCAAGTTTTAAATATTTGCATATATTATTCTAAGGTATTTAGATGACAAATGGGATTTATGTAATTGGTGATACAGCTAGTTGAAACTCATAATATTTTATCTAGAAAACATAAAACTAGAACACATTTTCCAATTTTCATAGGAAGGTCTACACATGCTTCACTAGAGAAGGAAAGATATATTTATTATGAATTGACTTGAATCACTCTTCAATTATTTCATAATAGACCTTAATTTGATGTCACAATTTTATTTGAACACTTTTTCAAATCTACATACCAACATGTACCCCATTTTGAATACTTTTGGATGTATTTTTGATGATTAGACAAAAGTTAGGGTTCATGAATATTTGTGATTCATTTTGGATCAAGTTATTAAATTAAATATAGTAAATATTTAAAATAAGTTTGAAGATGATGAAGATGTTATAGATCCCATTTGTGAAGAACAATATATTGAATCAAGGCCTCTTCCATAGATTTATTATAACATAGAAGAATACACATCCTTGGAAGGTAGAACTGAAGTAGTGTTGGATATAATGCTCTCATGGATCAATATTAAATGGATTAATGTTGAAATTGAAGGTTCCCTCCATCAATGAAAGAAATTGATAAAGGTATTTTTTCCTAGAAACAATCATTTTCAAGTCCCTTATCTGTAGGAGAAGATAATGAAATAATAATTGAAACACAACATTATAAATATGATACAACTCCTAAAGTCACCTAGGTTATAAAAATGCCTAAAATACAAGTAAAAAATCTAGGAGAATGATCTTTAGGTACTTTTGGGATTTCTACAACACTTGATACTTCTCTTTTAAAAATTTCCCATTCTCAAAACTTGGTTATGAACACTGCCCAAAAATTCATAGCTTTAGATACTGTTGTGTTATTTATTAAACCTAATCCTTCAGAGGTAAATATTCCACTACATTTTTCATCATCCTAAGATGTTTATTTACCTCTCCTTTATACTATGATAATCACATCTAAATCACCTAGAATTGATCAAGGAGATGTTTTGCTCACAGTTTCTCAAGTTTTGACAACTCCGCCTCCTCTTCATGACATTCAAACTCATATATATGTGTGTGTATTCATGATCCATATCATTCCCCCTAAATCTCTACCAACTAATATAAAATTTTATGGATATATGTTAAATCTAATAACATTTATTTTGAATGTATGTGTATGTGGAAATATATAATTCTTATTATTTTAAACTTTGTACATGTTTTCATGCCTATGTACCTAAGTGTGTATGAATATATAGTCAATTATTTGTAGTGTGAGTGCACATACATGGAAGATTTCCCCATAGTGTATATATTTGTGTCAATATACATCATTTAAATTAACTATTTTATATCTAAACCATTTTGAGAATCAAAATTATATAATCTAATATAACATTATGTTTATAGAGGATTATGTCTCTATGATAAAACCACTAATAATTCCCCCATTTTGAGATAAGGGACATGTCTTATAATTTACTCATCTTAAAATAAGAGTTCATTATATCATGTCATATGTAAATATATCATCATATATTTTCATGAAAACATGTAGATAATATGTCATTATATTAATTTATATCTCAATCAAGGCATGTATGAAATATATGTAATGTAGTAAATATAAGTTTCATGTCTAGATAAATGTATTGGTGAATTAGATAGTAGTAACCATCACTAAAAGATATATGAATATAACTATTTACTATAAGTGCATGATATAGATCATAGAATCACTCTATGTTAGAAAGATCAATAATCACAAAAAACTCAAGAGTCAATGTTACACATAAGGACAAGGGCCACATGTAAGGGACATGAATTGTCACAAAATGTAAGGACAAGGTCCACACACAAAGTAAATAATATATCATAAACAAGGGACATCATGATGTCTCATCAAACAAGGCAAAGGTCCATAATAAAGGGCTATAAATATGTTTCAAATAAGACCAAGGGTCCACACATAGTAGACAAACACGAAGTTTCGTATGATTTGAGAGAGTAACATCATCAATCAAGCATAGAATAATTAAATACTAGTCTATGTTATTTATCTGCATAAATGTCACTTCTTATTAAAATAATATATCCATGTAGCATTATGTAAGATAGAAATAACTATCAAGACATGCATAAAAAATATAGATAGCTCAAAATAGTATAATATTATATAAATATATAACCTATATAATTGAAATGGACATTGGCTAAAGGAAATTCCAACATTGTTATGTCCATGTGTAACATGTATGTCCGACATCACACTCCTCAACTATGAAATGCATGTGTTTATGAAAATAATATCCCATCTACTAGACATGTGACAAATAACATATTTTAAATTATAATATATAAATCATGTCTTGATCTTGATATTTTGATTTTTCTTTATATTTTTCAATTATTTTAATTTTCAAGTTTTTTAATTTTTTGAAATTAGTGATCATAAATTAATTAGTAGGTCATCCTCATTAGTATTCAAGTTTCCATTTTCTAGTTTGTCCTTGAGATTATGTAATCACATTTACTTTTATTCCATTATATATTATTTTTCATACTTTGTGCCTTTTTATATTTGAATATTTTTTATTTTGGTGTCTAACCATTTCCATTATGTTGAATCTTGATTTTATTTTCTTTATGTAAGAAGGAAATATATTTATATTTTTTGTTCACTATGGTCTACATTATGTATAACCATTATAGTACTATTATAACTGTCATTTGTTTCAACTAGGTCACCATCTACATGTATCTAAACTTTGGACAACAAGCAATTGGTATGGTAATATTCCTAATGAATGTGTCATGATGTGGGTTGAATACATATTTAAAATTGAGCCCCACATGTCATAAAAATGTGACATTACATACTTTTTGGGGTTGGTATTCATCAATATAAATTTTTAGTTAATAATTACCATATATATATGTTTTAATTTTCAAAATTTGTTTATTTGGATGTTTGTAACCTTTATGTTTTACATTTTTGCAATGAGTTATGTTGGAATGTAATAGTGCATGTTCTCGATGATCCTATGTCACTTTGATGGTGCCTTCATTCTTGTTCTTATAAATTATGCACATGTTCTCATGCCTATGCACCTATGTGTACAAGAATACATATTTAAGTATTTATAATTCAAGTCCACATGTTGTTTTTCTTGTACAACATAGCCTAATTCTTCCAAAAATTAGGGAACTTCCTTCTTTTACATTTATCTATATTCCCACTTACACTCATGTATCATTACCCATCATTTTACTTAGTGTTATATCTCAGTTTTTGTGCCTTAATGGGACCCAAAACCATCAATGTTATAAATACCATGCCCATGCAAGAAAACTTCATATACAACATTCAGATTGAAAGTAGAGTTTTGACCTCCCAATTTGCATTTAAAGCCTGATTCTCTTAGCTCTCTCAACTCTCTTAGAATGATCTAGGAGGTATATTTGATTTACATTCCCTTTGGTTTCCTAGAACCTATCCCATTTTTAATACCAAGTCCTAATGGTAAAGTTTCATATATAACACTTGGCCCCAAGGTGGAGTTCTGTTGTACTTCTACTAGCATGAAATTCTTGCTTGACTACTCTCTCAGTTCCTTGAAGCTAATTTGTGGGGTCAATTTTATTTACATTATTTTTGGACCTTGAATTAATATCCCATCTTATAAATCAATTTCATGTGGATAAGTTTCATGTTTTAATCTTTTATCATAAATGCATTTTTGAGACATTTATTCCATTTGCCAAGTCTCTAGACTAGGTGTTCTTTGACTTGTTCAAGTCTCTCATTTTGACCTAATAGGTCATCTTGATTTCTACACCATTTTTTACTCCATAACCTTTTCCATCTTATCCTTGGGCTCATTTGAGCAAGTTTCATGTTTCGCACTTATCCATAAAATGACTTCTGAGTCCTTGTATAGTAATTGTAAAATATCATTGAATACTTATTCATAGGGTGACAAGATTGTAAAAATTATTTATTTGGTCTATCTATTTCAAAATTCACATTCCTAATTGTAATTACTATTTTCAAAATGAAATTGGTCTAAGTTTTAATTTTTTTAAAATCCTAGACCTAATCAGGCTTTGAAAGCTTGAATAGGTTTGGGTGGTCTTTTGAATGGCACATAGTTGTAATTAGACTTTAAAGTCTTGATTATATCTGCATAAGGGGCCTAGGTGATTTCCTTTGTTAGTTAACATTAAAAATATAGCTAGGTCTACATTGTGGATATGGGGTGAGCCTAGTTATAGGTGGGGTTAAAACATCTATTAGGTTTAACAGTCAATATGAGTGGCATTTAGTGGATCTCAAGGTTTATGTGGGTGTCAACACCATTTTAATTAGGGGCAGATTATTAATTTGGTTGAGAGGTCATTCCATAATTATTTTTCAATTTTAGTTAGGGCTCAAGCCATAACTAGGTCATGAGGACTTGGGGCCCCAAACTTGTTTATTAATTAGGGATCCCCCCCCACTAAACCTCAACATGCATATGCATCAAGATTTTACCCCTTCAAAACCCAAGTTAAAATGAGAGGACCTAACTAGGAGTCCCAAGACCGATTAGGTATTATGGCCCCTAATTCAAAATATTTTAAAGATACAAAATGGGATTTTTGGAAAAATACAAAATTAGGTTTGTGATGGTTTTAAAAATGCCTCCTAGTGTTATTCAAGCTTAAAAATCCCAATTAGCACTAGTAATTTAAATTTTTAAACAATAATGTTAAAAAAGACATGTCATGCCCCAAAAGACATATTAGGTATATTGGGGATATTTTTGACTTGCCTTCCATTTTTTCATGATAAATTTGTCATTCTCTTGTTAAAAATTTGAACCATTCACATAGAGGGAAATTTGACTCCATCTCAGATATGACATTACCTTCAATTTCTCTCAACTCCTATTTTAAAACTTATTCATGTCTTTCTATGCTAGTACATTATTCAAGATTGTTAATTCACCTTTTTAACATCATTTTGTTGTATTTTTCATGATGAATAGTGAAACTTATGGGAATGGGAAGAGGAGGTATTTAAATCATTCATTGTGGCATTTGGACGTTTTTGATAAAAAATTACTCCCCTTTGGAAAGATAATTGTTATTTATTTCTTGCATTTTACACTCAAAGGGTTGGATTTTTATCCTCACACAAGAGATTGGGTCAATCACACCTTTCCTTTTCAATAATTTTCTTTTATTTTCTCTTCCTCAACTCCTCTCCTATTGTAATGCTATAAAATATTTTAGAGAATGATTGTAATGAATTCTAATTGTAATTGTCAAAACAATAAATATTGATAAAATAAGGCTTGTAATTGTTTTCACTTCAATTTATGTGTGTAGTTATTGTTGATCCTTCCTTGTTTTTTTCCCTCAAAAGCTTACATTTTTTAGGAATGGTAAAGGAATTCCAACCCAAAAATCTGAAGTGTTGGCAATAAAACATCATAAAGAAGATGAAAATATGATATGTAAAAACAAGGTAGATAATACATTATTCAGAAATGAAGCATGTTAGTACAATAGGTAAGCACTTGATTATATAGGCAAGGTGAAAAATTAAACTAGCCTAACTAGCTAATGTGGGATAAATCCTCACATATGAAAAACTCACTAGAATAAAAAATATCTAGCTAAGACACTATAACATATGAGAAATACACATGAAATATATACTATAACACCCTCCCTTAAGTAAAGCTAAGGGTTAACAAAATCCAAAAAATAAATAGTGACATATCCATAGTATGAGTCCCATCAACAAGGCTAGATAAGGTACTCATGTACAATATATATCCATGAAACGAAGATGGAATATATCTTCATGAACACCCCTCAAGGACAAATTATAAAACCTAAAGCATGCTACGTAACTCAAGGAAATGTGGTGATGCAAAATGATTTGTGAATATGTATGCAACCTGCTACTGAGTTAGAATGTACTCCAAGATAAGAACACCATCCTGAATGTGCTGACAAATGAAGTGCATATGCATGTCAATGTGCTTGGTCTAATGATGCTCAATTTGGTTGTGATATATATGAATTTCACTCTAGTTGTCACACCAAATTACAATGGGTAAATCTTACATGAATACAAACTCTATCAATAACTAACAAAACTAAAGAACCTGCTAATTCATTGTAACTACTACCTTGTACTCAACCTCTATAGATGAAAGTGTAATAGCCTATTTATTTTTGCATAAAAAATTAATAGTTGAATTACTAATACAAATGATGTATCCATAATTGTAATACCTATCATCAAGAGAACTTACCCAATTTAAATTAATGTATCTAACCAACTGAGTAAAACCCTCGATGTAATGTAATCTAAAATGAGTAGTGACTTGTAGATATCATAAAATACTCTTGGTATCTTAAAAATTACTATCATTAGGGTCATGTGTAAACCTATATTCAATCCCAACTTCAATTAAAATCTCAGGGTCAGTATGGGTCAAATACATAAGACTCCTAACCATCTACCTATACAATGTAGGATCACAGAGTGGAGTAGTACAAGAGGTAATGAAAGTCAATCTAGAATGAAAAGGATAAGGACTTGGATTATAATCATCCATGGAAAAATTATGAATAATATCAAGGGTATACTTTTTCTAACTCAAATAAATCCATGTATCTAACTATGAAATGTATAAACCAAGGAAGAAATGCAAAAGAACAAGATGGGTAAGTACATGGAGTTGGGGGACAATTTAGCTAATGCAATCACATTACTAAACAATTAGATCATGTTATTTAAATTATTTATTATTAATTATTTATCCATAACATGATTACATTATTATTTAAAATAATGTGATCATGTTACCTGTGTTACAAAAAAATAAAAACCAAAACTTTAATTCAAATTTGTCATTTTACATTTGAGTTTTCTTTTCTATCCTCCACTTCCATGATCACATTTTATGTGATAAATACAAAAGGTTGATAGGAAGCTAATAATTCATCCTTGGAAGTTGATAATCAATGTTATGGCCACGTAGAAGAGGTAAGTGATAAAATCTACACTTGTTAACCCTAATTTTTCATTATTTTCATTATTTAACCCTAATTTTCAGTAATTTTAGTAATTTTTAGTTAAAATTTATTTGTTTTAAAAATTGCATCTTACTAACCCTCCACAAAACCCTCTTGTTCCTCCTCCTAACTCTCCACTTAACACTCAACAAAACCCTCTTGTTCTTCCTATTCCTCTACCTAACCCTTCTACAATTCCACAAAACCCCCCAGATAGTGAGGAGATTATAGTTGACAACATTATTGAAAATAAAATTGAAATTGAATACTTAATTAGGAGAATGAGGTATCCCACTTCCATTAACCCCTACTACACCTAGCTATCAAATTCCTCATAGACATTATTAGGTCAAATTAACTCTATAACAAGTCAAATTGTTAGATAAACTTTATATATGGATAGTTTCAGGGCTTATTATGCTAAAAAAATGTCATCACTTGAGGTAAAGAAAAAATAAATATCAAAAGCCTCCATTTTCACATTATTCATTTCCTTATCCACCAATGCCCCATTTCTCATAACCACTAAACATTTTCCAATCCATCATTGTCAAAATAACTTAATCATAACCAATTTTTATGATCAATGGTGGATGGTGTTTAATTATCCACTGTGTAACAACCATGAGGTCCCATTGTATTTTTTGAGTAAACTCTACTATGAGCTTGTCCTTAATTAGATTCCAAAATATTTTGATTTTAGTGATTTTTAGAGATAAGGGAAAAGCTCTATTAGGATTAACCAAGTGCACGTCATGCACCTAATAGGCCTATGAGGATACATATCTGAAATTCCCTTGATCCTAAGATCCCCTCTATAGTTTAGTAGGTCATGGATATCAATAATTTGCATGCTCTTAGTTCACTCACTAATACACTCATTTAGCATATGAGTAGGATCTCACAAATTAATGCTATAGATACACCACCTAGTGTGCATACCCGACCCCACCTTTGTAGTTTTTATGGAGCTATGTGCATTAGACCTTATGACGATGATGGAATTGGTGGTTCAAAGGGCTTGGATAATATTATTATGAGTGATGAGTTTTTAGTATGCATATTTGGTGTGTAGACATCAACCAATACATAGATGTAGGTATATTTTATATAAATGTCATTTTAAATTTAAAATATATTTGCAAATTTAATTTAGCTAATAATCAATTTACATAAAAATTAAATAAGATATATGTAATTTTTTGTCTCGGGAAGTGACCATGCCTTCATCATCATAATCAACATTTATAGCATTAGATTTTATGTGGTTGTTTAAATTTTTGGATCCAACAACTGGCCCATCCACTACTACATCTATCTCTGGTAGGATGACACCTTTTACTTATACAAAGGTAAAATTTTGAGTTAATATTATAATCTATGTACATTTATTCTATGTATATTTTCCTTGTAAGTTTAAGTAAAATTTATCTATCAAGTATCTTTATGTATAGGTTTTAACAAGCTTCCTTGATATGGATGGAAACACACACTTACCTCTACCAAATACCCATCTCTGATCTTTTTTTGTCTTTCTTTAACCCCTTTATCTCTTTGATCATTTTGCATCTACTAGGTCTTTCTTGTTCACTCTTACCTACTCAATGGTTCTTAATCCTCCTTGTATTCACTTAATCCTCCTCTACTTGAAGTCATTTTACTATTTAACTACCTCTATAATATTTCCTTTTAACATCAACCTCCTCAGTTCATACTCTATTTTCATGTTCTCTCTCTTTATCCTTTCTTTATTCTTTAAAATCTTCTTATGTGTTTTCATAGGTGTACATGCTACTTTAATTTTTTTCCTTCCATAATACTCATAATAAAAACTACCTACTCAATTACATCTCATTTCATGTATCCAAACATTCCACACAACCCCCAAGATTCAACTCTTCACTTAACTCTTCTTTCCTCTTTGACATCTTCCTTATACTAGCTCTTTTTTTAGGCAAACCTCCTTATTCTGATTAAAATACAAATCTCCCAACTAAACCAAACCCAAATTCAAATACCCCTTTACATCACATAGCTCATTTAGGGACTTTCATAATTTAACTCTCTTTAGATAACACATAACTCAACACCCCTCAAGACTAATTAGGTCTCCTATAAGTCTAATTAAAGGGTATTGACTATGAAACCATACCATACAGACTCAAATTTAATTTAAATATTTAAAATCCTCTTCATCCTATATAAATACACTTGTCCACAATTTTGCATATGGGTTGAACATCTTTGAGGTACTGTGAACCTTTAGAAGTTGTTATGATGTATCACAAACCATTAAAGAGGAACCACAATAGTTGTAAGCTATGAGAATGGGCTCAATGTTATTTATATAACTTATTTTAGCAAATTGCATGAATAATCTCATTCAAGATTAGATAAGGGAAGTTCACATGCCATGAAGATACTTATAAAATTAAGAACACATATATAGGGGTCCTTCTAGGTAATACTATCTTAAAAATGAAGTTACTAAGCTCAATATAGTCATATTCTCATTTTAAATTATGTCACCCTTACCATTATACATAAATCCACATGTTATCCTTGAAAATGAGTGATAATAGCAATGGAATTTAAGGTAAAAGAGAAAAAATGCACTTGACAGGTAAAAATACAAGGAATTAGATTTAACATGATTAAGACACATCATAGTTTTAGATTAAGGTAAAAGCAGGTTTTGAAGGGGCCTCGAAACCCTAGTACAAGGAAAGAAAGAAAGAGCATCCAAAACCATAGGCAAAGCCTAAAAACTACAACAAGGAAGAAGCAAAAACAGGTTTTTAATGGACCTAAAACCACCAGAAGGACTACCGATCAAAACCCAGATTTAACAGAGATCTGGCTACACCAAAGGCATAGGATTACAAAAAGAAAACAAAGAATAGGACCAGTTTCATAACCAACAAGAGGAACTAGATTATTCATCCAGTTCCAATATCATTTTCATAGTTTCTTTTCCTTTCATAACAGTATCCTGGGTACTGGTTACCGTCAGCATGGCTCCTTTTTGTGTAACCTTCTTTCTTGAACTTTGTCTCATCCTTTTGCTAGGTCCCTCCAAGGCTTTGGTCTCCTCATTGGCTCTTTTTCCAATATTGACAACAGCAGCACAAATATTGGATGTAACTTCCTCCATTTTCATTTTATTGTCCTTAATGAGTTCTCAGAGGTTATTCTCATAGGCTTTGAGCTTGACTGGGATCTCTCTTATCTGATTTTCCATATTGTTAATTTTGTTCCATACAGCTTTCAGGGTATCTTCCATAGTTTCCACTTTCCTTTTGAGATCCATAATCTCCCTACACGTCCAAGAATCAAGTTGGAAAGATGCCTCTGCTTTGCAATTAACCCAAGTCATTGGTGTGTGTGTTTAATCATTCTATTTTTTCCCTCTCCATTCCTCAAAATTTTTATTGGGACTGTTCTTGACTTCTTCAACGATATCCTCTCAACCCTTTTGTTCCCGCTCTTTAATTCCATTTTGAATTTCCATATCCATATCTTGATTATCATCCTGACCTGTAGTTTCCTTTTCATTCTTTGAAGCTGGGTCCTCAACAGGGCCATCTTGGACAAATTCATCCTCTGACACTTTCTGATTTTCCTTTGTATCTTCTATTCTATTTGCAGAATCCTCCTCTGTGTTGACATCATCTTTTTCATTCTTCTCAGGACATTCTTCATCCTCATTAGAGTTTGTATCCCAACTTTTAGTTCCTTCTTCTTCCTCCAAGTTTTCCTCCCTCGATTTATCAATTCTCTCCCATTCCGTTTCTTCTTCTACATTCTACTTTTTAGCACTAGGGAACTTGATTTTGCCTTTCCCTTTTACACTTTCACTCTTTATGTTCCCTGACTCCTTGTTTTTCCCCTGTTTGGGGTGCTTTACCATTACATTATTCTTGCAATAGCCTTTGATTAACAGAATAAGGCCTTCATGTAGGATAGGGCGTGTTTCCTTTTTCCCATGAGCATATAAACTTTGGACCAAGGAGAAGTGAAGATAAAAGGGAAAAGACAAACATACCTTGTGCCTGAAAAGGACACATCATAGTTTGCAAATGTAAAGATGACTCATAAAATTGACCCTTTTTCCATTACCTCCATAACAATTTATACAGTGTAATTTTATTTCATTGGTTGATGTAACCTCTAATTATATTGCATCGAATCCACCCAGATCAACTAACTTTCAACTTAAGTGAACAATTTTGACTATTAACCTACCTACAACTAACTCATAAATAAGTTGAAATTTTAATTAATTGAAATTTAATTTTGTTAGGACTAAAGGCATACTCATAGCCATAATTAAAATAGTTGAATAAATTAATTATAATTACTTTCAAATAATATCAATGTAGACCTAAATAGAACCTTAAAATTGCTCATTGATTATTAAAACATCAGCAATAGTAATTTGTGGATCATTAACTTAACAATGAAACTCTAATATTATTCTTAGACATAAATGACCATGAATTAAGTCTCAACATTAAATTAACTTATTTAAATAAATTTTAATGAAATGAGGTGTGGTTTGTAGGAAGGGAAGGAGTTAGCAAAAGGGGGACTAAAAATTTTGGTGTTGACCTTACCTTATCATGTTTAAGCCACAAACTTGTAATAAACATGATAATTCAATTGTAATATCTCATTACACATTTTTCTTTGGCCATGAAAAATGTCTATATTTTAATTTTAATGCCTCATTACACATTTTTCTTTGGCTATGATGAGGGTATAAAGGGTAGACAACCTCCGTACTCAACATTCCTTATGCCAAAAAACATTGCATTGGGTCTCAACAACTTGTAGTTTGTGTAGGTACTAAAATATGTGCTAGCCTCAACAATTACACCTTGCGGTTTCTTCCAATTCAACATCCAAACTATTTTCCAATTTTGTTCTCTTGAGCCAAAATAAGAAAATATATTTAGATGGCTAAAAGTTGATATATTGGATAAGGACCTACCTTCTTCAGCCTATTAGTAAAATATTATTTACACACACCTTGGTCAAGAGGTGGATTCACCATGGATCACTCCTTTTTATTGGTTGAGTGATTTCCCAAAAATCAAGTCATCTATATATTATAAATGAAGGTGATATCAATCCATGTATTATATATAGAGATATAGATGATTGATATCATGCATATAATAGAAGGATGATAGACATATATGTGTATCTCAACCTTTACCTAGTAAATATATAATGGTATTTTACTCTATCTAAAGAAGCTTTACAAGTAAGGACAAATTTATTGATATGTATCTTATTCATTTTCTCTCTCTAAATTTGCCTTGTTGAATTGCTACTATTCTTTCCACCTCCTACTCTTCCACTCATAATTCCTACATGTAATAAAATTTTTATATAACATCCATCATGAAAACTACTAGTTATTCTTGGAAATTGTATATTGTATTGAAGTTACAATTCCATGATTCTTGGTTTGCATTGTCTTTTCATGATATGCATGTTGTATGGTAGTTAAACTTCCATGATTCTTTGTTTACATTGTCTTTTAATAATATGCATGGTTTTATATATAATATTTGATACTTTATATAAAATTAAGTGAGACCTTGTTTACATGAACAATTTATGGCTCAAGTAGACACTCGTCCCTCTGTACGAGCTAAGATAAACATAGGAATTGTTTCTGTAATGTCATCTACATAGGCGCTGATAGAGGTATATATTAACTTGTAATTTTGAATTGTAAAAATAGACTTATTTTAATAATTTTAGTATATAATTGGGTAAAATATAAATTATATAAATTTATTGTGTACACATGTTTGTCTTATGACATATGATAGTCCAAATCATTTGATTAGTATGGAAAATTATCATGTTTCTCCCATATTTCAAATGCCTATTTGAATAATTGAGTCTGCCATTGACTTGTTTGAGCATCAAAAATAGATTAAGTAGGACCATGAGCTTGTAATAAGTAAAATTTTAAATTATTTTTTATTATAGTTTAAAATTAATTTATTAACAATTAGTTGAATGTATTTTATGTTTATTTTGTAAATAATAATTATATTTGAATAGGTTCAAATGCAAGTGAGTTATGAGCGTAGGACCCACATTTTGAACTTGGAGCAATCCAAGGCATTAACGAGGTCTCCATCTACTAATAGGGCATCCCAAGGAGAGTCTTATTCAAGGAAGGCAAAGAGAGGGAAGCTATTTGATGAATAGTATGTCTTACATGAGATATACTTTTTTGTATGCTTATGTGGTAATCTACACATTTTTAGTCTTATATATGCATATCTAACATTGAAGCAACATTAGATACTATGTGGGTAGATGTAATTTTTTGCATGCCTATCACGGCAATCTATGTATTATTGATATTGCACACATGTGCCTATATTGTATGCCTATCATGACAATCTATCTAATTTATATTTAGTTTTTATTTCATTGTGTGTTATTCTATAGTGTTGTTTTTATCTTCCCAACTATTATCTATCAGATATCCTATTTAATATTGTACACAAATGAGGATCAAAAAATTATTCTTTTTAATTATATAAATCTCATATCTCCCATATTTTTTTAAATTCATTGTGTGTAGTGGAAATGACTAATGACACTCATATCTATTTTTCATGTATCATAACCCATTTATAACTTTTAAATTGATCATTAATACAATTTTATTAAAATTAAAACCCATACCCAGTCATTTTAATACTTGTATAATGAAAATACATAATCATTCATAAATCCTTGTAAATTTCTCACTCAGATAACTATACATGTAAGTTACCTAATCTTTCAGCTTCACCTGTGTCTAATGCCTTTTGACTAGATTTTCTTGAAACTATACCTAATTTTTGTATGCCTTATGATACATAGGTATATGGAAGAAGTCTCCAAAACATCCAATCCTATCTATGGTCTTGGTAAAGATCCCATTCAATACTTTTGCTTTGTCTTGAATCTTCTATCACCAATCTAGTCTTTCTCTTAGAACTTAGGCTTAATATTCTTCTCTTTATACCTTATTATTTTACACTTTAGAGACACTTATTGGTGTCATTATACCTCTTTAAAATGTGTCAAATTTATTCTCTAAATCATTTCATTTACAATATTCATCTGACTCTTTCACTATCTTCTCACTAGGCAATCCTCTTAAGTTTCAAGTATCAAATCTTGATATAGGTTTCATGAGTACAATATATTATCATGGATGATCTTGTATGATCATATAATACTTTATTTAATATCATTTAAAACCTGAATCATACTTCAATACTCATTTTCACATACAAAGCTACTAATGACCCCACTAGGCTTATAGCCTTTTTTTACCTTTTCACTTTGCTTGAAAAATACATCAACTCCCCTAAAGATCCAAAAGCATTTTATACCACCCTATATCTTGATACAAATCTCCCTAAAGTTTCATTATTCAATTATATTTGTAGGTACCTTTTCCTTTATAAGTCCTTGTCTAATTAGTCCTCTCTAGCCCTCTATTCATGACATATTCATCAAAACCATACAAATCCATACTGTATAGAGTCCAAACCACTTTAATCCTTCTTGGGGAAAAAATTTTAAGATACCAAATTTAAATAATTTTACATGGTTGGAATGGGATTTATAGGTTTTTTTGGTTTGAAACCCTAGTTGCCTATCTATAGAGGCCGAGAAGCTTCATAATTCACTTTCTTTAGTTTTAAGTCCTTCCAAAGGAACCTAAGACCTTCCTTAGGTTTGTGTTATCAATATCCACATTCCCCAATATGTAATATAATTTGATCAACCTTCACTCACTTTGACCAACTCAAACCATATAAATTTGTCATTCTTTAGTGGATTGTGTAAGACACATGGCTCTGTCTACACTTTAAAGGGGTAGATGCATGATAATGGGGGACAAAGGAAGGATATAATGTGACACATTCTTTCTGAAAATAACCATAATTGAACTTGAAGAGAATGTTAGAGACACTTCATAAAAGAATTTGACAATGACATGAAAACATGAATTGTGGCATTTTGAGTTTAGTTTCTAAATATATTATTTTTTCCAATACCTAGATGATAACAGTGTGAAAAATAGATGCATTTATGAAAATAGGTTGGTATTTTTTTAAAAAAAATAAGGATAGTTCATGTGTATGAACACACTTTTTTTGAGTAAACAATTGAATTTTTGTATGAAATTTCATATATAGATAGGTGAAATGTCAAATATTGTTGAGAATATATTTTATTATATATATATATATAATTTTTAAATAATTTTAAAAGTCAAGAGAGCTAGAAAATTAAAATTGCAAGTGTATGAAAACAAATTTTTTACCTTAACTTCATGAAAATCAATTTTTTAAAGCATAGTTGACAATGTGTAGATTGTTGAGATATAAATTTTATAAACTTTTAATTTATATTCAAAAATTTATAAGGGAATTTGTGATGATATGTATATAGTCCATAATGAGGTATGTTATGTATAAATTACATAATAATTATAAATAATATTCTAGCATCAAATATATATATATATATATTCTAAAATTACACTTTCTCCTCTACAAACCCAAATATTTTTTTGTAAAAAATAATAAAATTTGCTTGATCAGATGTGTCAACAAAGATGAAAAAGACACCTAAATTTATTAGAAACTAAGTGGGATACTCCATGACCAGTTTGAAGGTAGGTTCAAACCTCTCCAAGTCTGTACCCAAAATATATTTAGAGGGAAAATTAAAAAATTGAAATTTTTAAAGGGTGTACACCCTTTGCAAAGGATGCATACCCTTTGCAAAGGACACATGCCTTTGTAAAGAACATACGCCCTTTGAAACCCATGTATTTTTTTTATATTTTTAAATTAGATGTATTTTATTTTCAAAGATATATTTATTAAAATAAATGTTAAATATTACTAAATATAACAAATTAGGGCCACTCAACATGTTCTAAAATTGATTACAGAGCTGTAGGAGTTACCATTTAGAAGTTAGTTTTTCAAATTTCATTCTAATCAATACTTAGTTTTTATAATTTTAGGATCATAAGATAGAATGGAAAATGAGGTTAAAAATCATGTTACATATGTAATAGATATATAACATTGATTATTCCCCCATATTTAACCTAATTGAGTATGTCTTACCTACTTTACCTACTTGAGTATGGACTACCCCATTGAATACCTGAGCTTGAAGGTAGATTCTTAAATAATTTGTGGGTTTTTTAATCAATGGGTATATCAATATGTATAAATGACTGTCTTATATTATGTAACTTGTAAAATAACTATATTCATGATACAATCACTCATACATGGCATATATCACATACCTATTACATATATGTATGCATTTACTCATACATGACATCTGCCTATAATCATGATACAATAACTTATACTTGACATGAATGTAGCTAATCACCCTAATAGACTCCATTTGAAATAGAATAAATAAACACACCATTCAAATTAATTTTAAAAAGATACCACACTCTAAAACAAATGTCAGATAGATAGTTAATCCATGCATTATTCAATTTCAATCTCATGCATTATTTTAAAATCATGTAGAATAAAGTCATATTCTAACACTTCAAATTCACATAATACACTCCCTTATTTATCCTCATCATCCCTAATCATTCCCTCATTAACCCTCATATTCATGATTATCATCCATATTCATTCCCTCATTGGTTCTCATTATCCCTCATTATCCCTAATCACTCCCTCATTATCTATCATCATCCTTCATTATTGATAATCACTCCCTCATCAACCCTCATCATCCCTAGTCACTCATCATCCCTAATCATCCCTCATTGTTATTGATCATCCCTAAACACTCTGTCATTAAAAATAATCAACCCTAATCATACATAATCACTCTCTCATCATCTTGAGCATCATCCTTGGTCACACTCTCATCATCCCTCATCATCCTTAATAACTTCCTCATTAACCATCATCATTTCTTATCATCTCTAGTCAATCCTTCATCATCTTTCATTATACCCCTCATCATCCCTAATCACTCCCTCATCAACCCTCATCATCCTTAATCATACCTAATCACCCCCTCCTCATCTATCCTCATCCTTCAATGTCCCTAATAATTTTTTCATTGTCACTCATCATACCTAATCACTCTATCAGCATCCCTAGTCACTCTATCATGTAGTAGATTGTGCTCTAATCCAGTAGTCAATATAAATTTGTTTCAAAATAAACAATATATTTTTTATATGAATCTTGAATGGTTTTTTAATTCCTTTTGTTTTAATTGAAGTGTACTAGGGTGATTATTCTCATTCATGTCTAGTAGATTAGATAGGCTCATGATGGATTACTCTATGTAGATTGTTGAATGATTTACATGGTGAAAATAAGATAATTTACTCTTTTCACTTGCATGGAAAAAAATCATTTTGAATGATGGGGGATGATGAAAAATGATGATAGATAAAAAATTACATCTTTATGCTTGATTTGTATGAGGTGAAATCCTTCTTCTAGACATAGTTATTTCCAAATCATTGAGCAAAAGGGTCAGATCATTTTGGATCTTCTCATGTTTATGAGTTATTCTAAAATAATGATGTAGGTAATGAGTATAAATTATTACCATTTATGTTACTAAATTTTTTATGGCATGTTTTCTCCTTGCATTGAAATCTTTGCACTTATGTAAAAATTATGATAGGAAAGTGGAGAGGGGGTTGAGCTGAACTACCAATGCTTACATCATTCCTATGTAGTGTGGTCTCCAAAATTTATGTTTAATTTTTTTCATTTAGGTTTCATTTTTAGGTGTTTAGGTTAAGGGTTTAGTGTTCATAGTTTATAGTTAGTTTTTGGAGTTGATTGTTTGGGTTCTAGCATTTAGGTTTTAAGGTTTAGGGTTTATCCAGTTTTAGGATTTAGGGTCTATGGTTTTGGGTTTGAGGTTTTATGGTTCTAGGTTTTTGGTTTAGGGTTAAAATTTTAAGGTTTAAGTTTTAGTGCTTATGGTTTCAACATTACGGTTTAGTGTTAAGATTTTAGGGGTCAAGGTTTTGGGTTTAGGGTTTAGAGTTTGGGGTTTGATGTTTAAAGTTTAAGGTTCATGATTTTGAAGTTTTTGTTTAATATTAAGAACCTATAAGGTTAAGGTTTTATGGTTTAG
This sequence comes from Torreya grandis, assembly GCA_037957365.1. Taxonomy (NCBI): domain Eukaryota; kingdom Viridiplantae; phylum Streptophyta; class Pinopsida; order Cupressales; family Taxaceae; genus Torreya; species Torreya grandis. The sequence goes on along the minus strand of JARHVA010001524.1, from coordinate 1,394,827 downwards.
TGTTTAAGATTTAGGATTTTAAGCTTATGGTTTGGGATTTAGGGTTAAGGGCTTAGAGTTAAGGTTTTAGGATTTAGGGTCTAGGATATAAAGTCTAGGGGTTGAGGTATTATTGTTTTAGGTTTAGGGATAATGTGTTAGGGTTAAGTTTTTAAGGTTTATGGTGTTTAGGGTTTGGGGTTTGGGTTTTAGGGTTAATGGTTTAAGTGTAAATGGAGTGTACTAGGGTGATTACCTACATTTATGTCTGGTATGAGTGACTATACGTGAGTATAGGAATATGTCATATATGATTGATAGCATACCTACATGTAGTACTATGTATGGGGTAGATGTAATGTTTAGATGACTATATCATTATTATATGTATGTTATATATTAAATTATACAAGATATCCATTTATGCATATGTATAGACCCATTGATTAAATACCCCACAATTATTATGAATTCATCTTGAATCCACGTTCAAGCCTTTTACATGAATGTCCCTAGTCATTCCTTTATATAGGTTAAAATGATCCATATCCTTTCAAGATATGGCTTAGGGTCTAGGATTTAGGTATATTATTTAGTGTTCATGGTTCAAGGTTTAGGGTTTAGGGTTTAGGGTTTAGGTTTCAATGTTTAGGGTTTAAGGTTTAAGGTTTAAGGTTTAGTGTTTAGGGTTTAGGGTTTGGGGTTAATGGTTTAAGTGTAAATGGAGTGCACTAGTGTTATTATCTATATAATATATGTAACATTGTATATAAGGGTCTAAGATAGAATGCCCACCTATGGGCATACCTTTTCTGAGTAGGTACATAGTCATAGTTGACTATAATTTAAGCCTAAGTCAGTAAAGAATACACTTTGAGGAGTTAGAAAGAAAGAATGGGTTATAAAATTGATTATAACACCTTAAACATGGTTATAATAACCTAATGAGATAATTAGGCCAATAACATAGGGGTGTAAATTGAGCCCTAGCCTTAACCTATAGTTGACACATAAACCCTACACACAATGAGTGATCAAAAAGTCTGCATTAGGGTTTTATGAGTTTTGGAGGTGTTAGGAGTGTGAACCAACCCTAAAAAATTATACAAAGGGTCCCCATAACTTTCAAAATCTCTTAATATCATCATTTTTTTCTAGGATAATAGGGGAAGTGACCTCTATTTTGTCTCAGATAGAGGGCACTCCCAAGAGGAAAATCTTGTAGGCTCAGTATGAAAAGGGTAAGGAAATGAGTTAAAGACTATTATAAATTTTAAAAGAGATGTAGGAGGATGTTTTGAACATGAGAAAACACATGGGATTCATCACAATCATAATAAATACTCATAGGTGTTGATGAGTAACCATGTCCAGACTAGGCCTATTAAGCCTTAACTAGACCTAAAAGCCCTAAGTAGATGTAGCCTCCTTTATAACACCAAGTGAACCTTGAAGAGAAGTAGATGACCTCAATGGGGATATATAAGGTTTATGGGAACATTAATTTTGTAGATAAGGAGATAAAGAGATCATTTCTTGGCTCAAAAACATGATAAAGGGCACAAAATGCCTTAAAGAGCTTGAGAGGCCAAGTTTGGAAGCTCACATCAGTATAGATACCTAGCATGGGACCATATGAGATATCATAGGTTGGAGAGGGTCCTAAGCAAGGATCTAGTGGAATTTTTTTAGGGTTTGGATGTCAAAATTTTATGAACTATCCTTAAGGGGTAAAACTACCTAAAACCCTCTTAAACCCTTGTTAATTACCTAATTGGGAAAAAGTGGAAGAAAAGGCATCATGGAGAGATAGTTTGACTAGGAATGATCTTAGACTTGAAAAGGAATCCCTAGGTCTCCTTCATATCAAGTTGAATTGTACCCTATCTATATGGACATGGTACATAATGGATTTTCTTAATAATTTTTGATGTCTTGTAGGTATAAAAGATTCCCACAGATTGAGGATCACTTTTGGAGATATAATGAGACCTAACCTCCTCATATCCATTTATTACCTTATAAAATCACACAAGTAATTATATAATCATTTTCACTTTAGCCAGTCCAAATTGACACAGTGAATAGAGAGTGATCACCAAGTGATAAGGTGGCAACTTTAATTTGAAGGTCTTTTAAGCTCTACCTCATGGATCTAGAGACTTGAGGACCATTGATAACTATCATGCCCTTCCCTATATGAATTATATTGAGAAAATAATGGTCATCTACATCACATGAGCTTATCCATCATCCTCCCACATCATCCCTTCTTGAAAAAGAGCCCATTTTTTGGGAAGTAAGTGAAGAAGAAAAAACTCAAGACATAGCTAACCAAGAAGATGTTCCAAGTGACTGTGAAGAAGAAATCACAATAGGAAATCCCCTTGGTGAACACAAGTGCAATTCCATCTTATTGAGGAAGATTTTATTTTAGGTTAATTTATGTTTGAGTTAGTTGGTTTTTTTTATTTGTGTGTTCTATAAGTGCTCATGAAACACAAGTGTGTGGTGTGTTGTTTTATGTCTTTTAAAGTTGTAATATAAGTATTTGAACTCATCTAAGAGATTCATGAAATTTAGATACATGGAAGAGATTAATAGCATCAATGGTGGAGTTATAATATTGGTTATGGAACTAATCTACTATGTACATAATCAAATATCATATATTCACATACATAGCTCATGCATAGACACTTATAGGTGTTCCTAGCATGGGAGTGGGCAATTGAATATTAGGTTTTATGGTTTAGTGTTTAGGATTTAGGATTTTATGCTTATGGTTTTTGATTTAGGGATAAGGTCTTAAATTCTAGATTTTAAGGTTTAGGGTCTAAGGTATAAAGTCTAGGATTTAAAGTTTTAAGGTTCTATGTTTAGGGTATAGGTTCTGGGGTTTAGGAATTATTGTTTTGTGTTGATTTATAATGTATTAGGGTTAAGTGTTAAAGGTTTATGGTTTTTAGGGTTTTGGGTTTAGGTTTTGGGGTTAATGGTTTAGGTGTAAATGGAGTATACTATGTTGATTAGTTAAATTTATGTATGGTATTAATGACTATACTATGAATACAATAATATGTCATGTATGAGTGATAACATACCTACATGTGGTACTAGGTATGGGGTAGATGTAATGTATGAATGATTGTATCATTATTATATGTATGCTATAGGTTTAACACTAAAAGCTAGACATTTAGGCATATTGATAGATTGATTAAAAAACCCACAAATTAATTAGGAAATCATCTTAAATCCATCTCTAAGCTTTTTACATACATGTCCCTAATCACTCCTTTATCTATATAGGTTATAATTACCCCTATCCTTTCATTATATGGCTTAGATCATGCCCCTCTCCTTTCTCTATATAGGTTATAACTCAAGATTATGGTTTATGGCTAGAGGTTTAGGATTTATAAATTTAGGGTTTAAGTTTTATGGTTTACGATTCAAGATTCATAGCTTAGGGTTTAGTGCATAGGGACTAGCATTCAAGGTTCAAGTTTTGGTGTTATGGATTAGGGATTAGATTATAGGCCTTATTTATATTATATTCTTAAAGTTTTGGGATTTATGGTTTATGGCTCAAGCGATCAAGAGTTTAGCTTTTAGGGTTTGGGTCTTGGTGTTTGAGGTTAGGGTTTTGGGTTTATGGTTTCTATTGGGGGATCAATCCAACAATAGATTACAATTGTGAAAGCAATAAACATGGAATTAAATCAGATTGACAAGTAATTAGAATGATAATAGCAAGAACAAGAGATACAAGAAAACACCTTGAAAACTTGTATTAACAAACTCTTTACAAAAGGAATACAATTGAAGAAAGCTTCTTTCTTCCACACCTCTCCTAGATGTATAGATCTCTATTCCTCAAGAGCTCTCTCTCTCAAGAACAATCAACTCCAACAAGCCTGGATTGATTCAATTTTATACTGTTCTTCTCACACAATGAATTACAATAATTCACAATCTACAACAATCAACTACAATAATCCAGGAAGATCTAATTCTACATATAAAATTAGGAGACTTGAGCATGTACTTCCAACAAATAGTTAAACCACTTAAACAAGGGCTCTAAAATTAGTATTGCCAATAATAGAGACATGAGCTTGAGACTACAACTCAAACTCATCATGTAAACACTCGCTTCTGTCCATGAAAATAGCTTTCTGGACACGCAGGTAACCGACATCGGTTCCTGCTATTTGTCTATGATCGCCGACGTCGGCGTACCCTATGCCGACGTCGACATCTCTGTAACTGCCTGTGACCGACGTCGGTCACTCCTGACCGACACCGGTGTCTGTGTAGACCTGAACCTGATAATGAATGCTCCTTGGTGAAGCTTTTAGCTCCACACCCTAACAATCTCCCACTTGGAGATAAACAGCTACACTAGTACCTGTACAGCAACATCTTCTAGCTCCTCCATCTTCAACTCAATCATGGAGACCAACAGAAGTTGAATGAAGATTCAACTTCTCCTTTGTAACCAGCTTTGTTAGCATATCAACAGGATTCCTATCTGTATGGATCTTCTCCAGCTTCAACTCACCATCTTCCAATACCTGTCGTATGAAGTGATACCTTAGCTATATCTGTTTTGTTCTTGAATGAAAGGATGAATTCTTAGCCAAATGGATTGCACTCTAACTGTCACTATACAATCTGTAACTCTCATGCTCCCTACCAAGCTCATCCATGAACCGTGTCATCCATATCATCTCTTTGCTAGCTTCTGTGGCTGCAATATATTCTACTTCTGTAGTTGACAAGGCAACAACCTTCTGCAACTTAGATATCCAACTAACCGCCATTCCACCTACAATAAAAACATAACCTGTGGTGCTCCTCCTACCATCCAAATCACCTGTCATATCTGAATCTACATAACCATGTAGAGAAGTATCTAAACTTCCATAGCATAAGTGCTTACTACTGGTTCCTCTCAGATATCTAAGGATCCACTGAACTGCTTTCCAATGTTCCTTACCTGGATTGGCCATATACTTACTTACCACTCCCACTACTTGGGCAATATCCGGTCTAGTACACACCATTGCATACATCAAACTCCCTACTGTGAAAGAATATGGAACCTTACTCATGTACTCTACCTCATCATATGAATTAGGACATTGTTCTTTACTCAACTTAAAATGTCCAGCCAAAGGTGTGCTTACCGGTTTAGCATCATGCATATTGAACCGTTTCAACACCTTGTCCACATAATCTTCTTGAGACAATATCAACCTGTGATTTTTCCTATCTCTCTTAATGCTCATACCAAGGATTTTCTTTGCTGCTCCCAAATCCTTCATAGCAAACGTTTGAGCTAATTTTACCTTAAGCTCTGAGATATCCTGCATGTGAGATCCTGCAACCAGCATATCATCTACATACAACAATAGAATAATATATCTACCATTATCAAATCTCTTTAAATACACATAATGGTCTAATTGACACCTACTGTAGCCATGCTCAGTCATAAACCTGTCAAATTTTAAGTACCATTGCCTAGGAGCTTGCTTGAGGCCATACAAGCTTTTCTTCAATCTGCACACAAACTTCTCCTTACCCTTGACCTCAAATCCTTCTGGCTGTTCCATATAGATTTCCTCATCCAAATCTCCATGAAGAAACGCTGTCTTAACATCTAGCTGCTCAAGATGCAAATCCTCAAAAGTAACCAAAGACAATACAACCCTTATAGAAGTCATTTCAACAACGGGAGAAAAAATCTCACCAAAGTCAATACCTAGCTTTTGTGCAAATCCTTTTACCACCAATCTGGCCTTGTATCTCATCTATCCATTCTCACCTTCTTTCAACCTGTAGGTCCATCTATTCTTGAGTGTTCTCTTACCAGCTGGCAATTCAACCAAATCCCATGTTTGGTTCTCTCTCAGGGACTCCAACTCCTCAACCATGCCACGCTCCCACTGACTCTTGGACTCCACCTGTATTGCTTCTTCAAAACTCTCTGGTTCTCCACCATCAGTTAGCAATAAATAAAATAAAGAAGGAGAATATCTAATTGGAGGCTTACTCACCCTTTTTGACCTCCTGATGGGTGTCTGAGACTCGTTTACAACACGCTGTCCACCCAAATTCTCTGACAGTGATCGACCTCGGTCATCTGCAGACCTGTTACTAGCTGACATCAGTTCTGCCTGACCGACCTCGGTACCTGTCATACCGACGTCGGTCTCTGTATGATCGACGCCAATTTTTGTCCTACTGACATCGGTCTTTGTGTTTTCCTGCAAGTAATTATTTCTTTTTCCCGGCTCATATTAGACTTTCACCTCATCCAATTCACCATTGCTCTGCTCAAATTGATTCAGCTTCTTTAGCTGATCACAATACATCACTCTTTCATTGAAAACAACATCACGGCTCCTGATTACCTTGTTAGTTTCTAGATTCCATAATCTGTAACCAAAATCATCTGAGCCATAGCCAATAAACATGCATCTCATAGACTTAGCATCAAGCTTCTTTCTATTTTCCTTATCTATGTGCACAAAGGCTTCACAACCAAAAACTTTGAGATATGAGAGATCAACTTTTTTACCTGTCCATGCCTCTTCTAGAATACCACCATCCAGAGCTGTAGAGGGTCCTCTGTTAATCAGGTATACTGCAGTGTCAACAGCTTGTGCCCAAAACTGTAAGGGTAAATCGGCATGCAATCTCATACATCTTGCACGCTCCATTATTGTCATGTTCATCCTTTCAGCAATCCCATTCTACTGAGGTGTCCTTGGAACCATCCTTTGCCTATGGATTCCATGCATGTAACAATAATCTCTGAACTTATGACTACAAAACTCACCACCATTGTCTGATCTCAGGCACTTTAATCTTTTACCTGTTTCATTCTCAACCATAGCTTTCCAAACTTTAAAAGTCTCAAATACATCAGATTTTCTCCTAATACAATAGATCCATACCTTCCTTGTAGCATCATCTATGAAAGATACATAGTACTGTGATCCTCCAATGGAAGTAACCTGAGCCGGTCCCCACACGTCTGTGTGAACAAGCTCCAACTTGTGCCTCTTCTTAGTAGACCCAGTTTTGAGAAAACTAACCCTTTTCTATTTTCCAAATACATAGTGCTCACAAAACTCTAGATCTATGCCTTTTAAATCTGAAAGCATACCTTTGGACTTAAGAATTGACATCCCCTTCTCACTCATGTGGCCAAGCCTTGAGTGCCACAATTTAGCATCTACATCTGAAGTAGATAATACAGAAGGAGATTTGTTAGTAACACAATTACACAAATAGAGAGTACCTTCTCTCTTACCTCTGAGCATAACAAGTGCACCCTTGGTCACCTTCCAAGATTCTGCTGTGAGAGTTACTGTACAACCCTCATCCCCTAACTTTCCTGCAGAAATCAAATTTCTCTTCAAGCTAGGAACATGCATCACATCTCTCAACACCCATGTGTTGTTATTCTGCATCTTCAGCTACACTTTACCTTTGCCAATTATTTTACAGGGCTCATCATCCCCTAGATACACTATTCCAAAATCTCCATGGATATAGTCACTGAAATATTCCCTGTTAGGAGTAGCATGAAAAGATGCACCAGAATCTAATACCCAAGATTCTATATTATTATGCAGAGAGAAAATTAAAGCATCTTGTGCAATACCTGCAATCTTGGCTTCTTCCTTTCCTTTGTGCTGATTGTCCTCCTTAGGCTTTGACCAACAATCTCTGCTTATGTGCCCCATCTTTCCACAGTTCCAACATTGTGGCTTCCTGCCATTTCTAGATTTAGATCTGCCTTTCCCCTTTGATTTGGATCTTGCTCTGCCTTTCTTGCTCTTCTCTTTCTACCTTCCCCTGCTCTCAAAACTTAAAGCGCTCCTAGATGTTTCTTCTATGCTTTTCCTACATATTTCCTCATTCAAGATAACACTAACAACATCCTCTACTTTCAAAATATTTGATGCAGATGCAGTATTACTTACTGCCATTACTAAGCCATGCCAGCTTTCAGGCAAAGAACATAATATTAAAAGAGCTTTTATTTCATCATCAAACACTATATTCACTGAACTTAATTGATTCACAATACCATTGAAATCATTCAGATGAGTAGAAATAGATCCACCTTCATTCATATGCAAATTAAATAACTACTTCATAAGATATACCTTATTTGAAGCTGAGGGTTTTTCATACAAATTTGCTAACGTAGTCATCAACTCTACCGTAGACTTTGCCTGTGACAAATTGGATATCACAGTGGATGCTAGACTCAGTCTTATAGACCCCAGAGCCTTTCTGTCAAGAACTTCCCATTCTTCATCCTCCATGTCTTTGGGCTTCTTTGCAACCCCACCTAATGATAAGTAGAGATCTTTCTGATACAGATAATCCTCTATCTGCATTCTCTAATGTTGATAGTTTTTGCCATTGAACTTTTCCATTCTCAATTTACTTTCATCTGCCATTGCTTCTCCCACTCAAACAGAAATCCCTGTAGAAACTCCTGTGAGAACCTGTAATCAAAAACCAATACCCTGCTTCCTACAAACCGTAGCTCTGATGCCACTTGTTGGGAGATCAATCCAACAATAGATTACAATTGTGAAAGCAATAAATGCAGAATTAAATCAGATTGACAAGTAATTAGAATGATAATAGCAAGAACAAGAGATACAAGAAAACACCCTGAAAAATTGTATTAACAAACTCTTTATAAAAGGAATACAATTGAAGAAAGCTTCTTTCTTCCACACCTCTCCTAGATGTATAGATCTCTCAATAGATCTCTATTCCTCAAGAGCTCTCTCTCTCAAGAATAATCAACTCCAACAACCCTAGATTGATTCAATTCTATACTATTCTTCTCACACAATGAATTACAATAATTCACAATCTACAACAATCAACTACAATAATCTAGGAAGATCTAATTCTACATATAGAATTAGGAGACTTGAGCATGTACTTCCAACAAACAGTTAAACCACTTAAACAAGGGATCTAAAATTAGTATTACCAATAATAGAGACGTGAGCTTGAGACTAAAACTCAAACTCATCATGCAAACACTCACTTCTATCCACGAAAATAGATTTTTGGACACGCAGGTAACCGACATCGGTTCCTGTTGTTTGTCTGTGACCACCGCCGGCTGACCCTATGCCAACGTCAGCGTCTTTGTAACTGCCTGTGACCAACGTCGGTCGCTCCTGACCAATGCCGGTGTCTGTGTAGACCTGAACCTGATAATGAATGCTCCTTGGTGAAGCTTTTAGCTCCACACCCTAACAGTTTCACACTTAGGGTTTAAGGTGTAAGGTATAGGGTTTTAGTCTTGGGGGTTTGGTTGAAGATTTGGGGTTTGGAACTTAGTGTTTATTATTTAGGGTTTTAGATTTAGTGTTTGGGGATTAGGGTTTAGGACTTGGGGTTTAGTTTTTATGGTTTAGTGTTTATGGTTTGTTTGGAATTTTAGGTTTAGGGTTTAAGGTTTAGGATTAAGGGTTAAGGGTTTAGGTATTTAGTTTTAGTGTTTAATTTTTTCAATTTTTGGTTTTTTATTTGAGTTTATAATTTTTAGTTTAGGAGTTAATATTTAAGGTTTATGACTTATGGTTTATGGTTTTAAGCTTGGGGCTTTGGGTTAAGAGCTTAAATTTTGGTTTTAAGGTTTAATATTTAGGATTTTAGGTTTATGGTTTGGGGTTTAGGGTTAGGATATTACATTTAGGATTTAGGGTTTAGGGTATAGGGTATAAATTATAGGGTTTAATATTTTTAGTTTATATGTTTAGGGTAAATAATTTAGGGTTTATGGATTATTGTTTTTTGTTTAGGGATAATGTATTAAGATTAATGGTTCAAATTTTAGGGCTTAGGGTCTAGGGTTTAAGTATATTATTTAGTGTTCATGTTTCAAGATTTATGGTTTAGGGTTTAGGGTTTAGGTTTTGATGTTTAGGGTTTAAAGTTTTGTTTTTAGGGTTAGGTATTTGGTGTTAATGGTTTAGGTGGAAATTGAGTTCACTAGGGTTATTAGCTACATTTATGTCTATTATGAGTGACCATATCATGACCACATAAAGATGTCATGTATGAGTGACTGAATACCTACATGTAAAACCATGTATGTGGTAGATGTAATGTATGAATGACTATATAATTACTATATATATGTTATAGGTTGTATTTTTTAGGATATTAATTTATGGATATTGATAGACCCATTAATTAAAGTTAATTTTCTATGTTAAGAATAAGGTTGTTAAGAAGATTCCAAGGTAAAGATAGCAAACTCCAAGTATAGTACATCTTCAACTTTATTGATTAAGTATAAACCTATTATGAAGGTATAATTTTATTATGTAAACACTATATAATACTTATAATTAAATTTATTCAAATCATTTTATAGTTAATCCAAGTTAATATCCTTCTAAGAAAGTAGATTAGGCCATCTAGACCTAAAGAGTAGAGTTTACATTGAATTCTAATTCTTAAGAAAGCAATAAAGGAAATTGGTTTCTAATCTTCAGAGATAGTCTCCAAACATCTTAATAAATATTTATAATAGTCCTTTGATGATATTATATCAATAACACCTTTTCAAGACCAAACATGCCTATACACAATATTATAGCAGTGCTTAGGACTTAGTCAATATTTTGGGTACTTTGGTGATCTAATTGGTATCTTGAGATTGTGTAAAGACACATATGAGTCTTGTATAATTGTTTTGATATTTTCATTGAGTTTTTTAATTTAATGAGTCCAATAAACAAGGTATTTATATACGTCTTTGTATCAAGTCCTTAAGAGGTATAATTTGGCCTAATAGGCTTATAAAGGATAGAGTTGTCATCTAAGATTTGAGTTTAATTTATTCATGCAATAAGATGATTGATTCAAATAATTGGTGAAACCCTCATAGTATTGTTCAAAGAAGTGAGGATGTGCAATTTAGTGCTTTGAGATTCAAATAAGGATTTTACTTAATGGTAGATTACTATCTTAAGATTGAGTCCCCTATTTTAAGTTATTGAAATTGTCTTTTGATCTGAATAGGATAATAAGTCAAGAGATAATACTAAAGAATAAGGTCATTAGTATTTAAATACCAATACTTATAAGACCTTTTTTGATAGGCCAAAAGATAATATATGGTTAGGAAGAGACCTAATTACAAGCAAGTTTCTAAAGGACCTTGAAGTAGACCAGGTTGAGTAAGTGGACCACTTAATTTAACACTAGTAGGGAATAATAAATATGAAGATATGGATTGTGTATTTAGGTAGGGCATACTCTTTGAGATCAAGCCATGGCTTAGTTATTTAATAAGGTAGAGCATACTCAAGTAGATAAAGTAGATAGGGAATACTTAAGTAGGTAAAATAGACATGTAATCCTCAATGTTATAGATCTATTAGATACATAACATGATTTGTAACCTCACTTCTCATTCTATCTTCTGATCTTAAAATTATGAAAACTAATTATCAACTAGAATGGAATTTCAAAAACTATCTTCTAAATGGTAACTCTTATATCTCTATAATCAATTTTAGAAGATGTTAAGTGACCCTAATTTTTTATATTTAGTAAAATAAATTTATAGTATAAGTTTAAATTTAAACTTATACTTAACATTTATTTTACTAAATGTATCCTTGTAAATAAAATACATCTAATTGCAAAATAGAAAAAAAAATACATGGCTTGAAAAAAAATTGCACTCCAAAAGGGCATATGCCCTTTATAAAGGATGCATACCCTTTATGCAGGGATGTAAAGGGCATACATCCTTTACAGTCTTATGTAAAGTGAATACACCCTTTTTAATTCAAAGGGAATATGCCCTTTAGGGTCGGGACTAACTCAACCTCATTATTGCATTGGTTTGTTTTTAAAGGGTGTACAACCTTTACAAAAAATGCTTTCTATTTTTCATTGTGTCACTTTTTTTGTCCCCCAAATTTTGCATATACCCAAAGGTTAATCTTGATTTTTACTCTCCTCCATTAAAATAAATTCTACCAACTCCATGAACATTTACCTTCTTTAGTCACACATCAACATTTCTTGGAATTTGACTGCATAGCAAGGCATTGACTATCTACTAAATAAAGTGATAACTATGTAAACAAGGCACCCTTTCAAATAATAGGGTGATGAACATTTATTACTTATTTTTAATCCAACCTAGACATCCAAATACTCACTATGGACCTTGGATGAATCCATATATGAATCTATTAAAATAATACAATGACTTTCTTCACATGAAGTTTCAAATACATTAAGATAACACAATTTGGGGACTGTCATAGTCATAACAGAGGTCTCCTCAAATAATGTTCTCTTTTAGTTTCTCACCCATTTGGAGATCACACAACACAAACTAAACCTTAAAACCTAACATATCTTTTATCTTACTTATAGAGGATTGAGCATTCCTCCTTTTACCATACTTCACCAATCTCATCATTTATTATCCTCCTTGACTGCAACTTATAGTCTCTTGTTTAAATGTATCAATACACACAAAAGTGACTTGATCATGGCCTCTAGGACCTTTCAAATACAATATAAAAATTTATGACAATCAAATACTATTCCATGAAATATACATACACATAATCATTCCATCTTTATTCACTTTTACCAGTCTTGATTATAAAACATAGCCCATGAAAAGGACTAGATCATCTTCTTTTGAGAGGTATGTTATCTTTTCTTCATTACCATTTGTTTTCTAATTATTATATATATCTCTCTCTCACCTCTCTCTCTTCTCTCTATCTCTTCTACATCAAACAACATCTACAACTTCTAGTCCATCCCAATTCAATGTTAGTTTGGGTGGTTACATAGCTTATTTTCTTACATCTAATGTGAGGATAGTGTTAACATGACTAAACATGAAATGAGATGTGTTCAACAACCTTTTAAATTACTTATGGTATATTTTAATACAAGTTATCTCACCTAGCCATTTCAAATTATGTTCATGTTCTTTTAGGCTCTTTTCAAACATTTGAATTTTCAAATTCCTAGTTTTAGAGGGAAAATTCCTAGTACCTATATAACACATATTGATGACACTAAATGAATTATAAGACAACTTAGGTATCGTAGAGGATCCTTCACATACATTTCCATTCTAAAATTTGACCAAATTTTACCCTTGGACTAACATATGATTGTTTAAGACTAAAATTTACTTTGATGGTTACATGTTCCTGCATCACCTTATATCACCCCTAATACCACCTAATGCATAGTTTTCTCTTATATGTTAAAGAAGGATATGAAATTCCTAATCATATGCTTTAAGATCATGAATAATTCCAACCTCACTTATCCACTCTTGTTCTCAACTCAATTCAAAATCCACTCTCAAATAATATTTTTTTAAACTAGTGAATTAATCATTAGGTCAAAATAAGTAAATAGGTTAATTAATCATAATAGAATTTGTTAATAGTTTAATTACTCATTAGGTCAATTACTCATTAAGTTTCTAGGTCTTTAGACCTAGTTGTTGCTCTAATAGGTCAATTTCTCAAAAAAGAGTTTGTAACTCTTAAAAATTATATTTATAGTAGTATTTTAGCAATTGTAACATTTTCTAACCCTTACCCAAGTTTATAGAACTCAAATCATGAAATAACTCATCTTACCTAAGTTTTAACATGTTTTATAGGGTAAGAGTTTAGCAAAACTAATGTTTTAATACTTCCTAACCAAAAACTAACACTAATAACACATCTAGGGGGAGGATAACATCTAGGATTGGGTTCTTGGCCTCCCATCAGGCCTGCTCAACAAAACCACCACCCATTCTATCCTCAAGAATTCCCTTCCCAGTACAAGAAAATTGTAAATTTCTAGCCTAAGTTCAAACACATGTAAAATGAAACTAGTAAGTAATTTACATGAACCATCAGATCTATCCCCTACCCATTTAATCCCTTTAATCACACACTAGAGAACACAAGATAAACCTTTAAGATCAATTTTTTGGATAATTTGTAATGATGGGTCCAAAAATACAACTTTTGGACATTGAACAAAAAACTTCTTGAGCTCCAATTGCCATTTCTACCTCTAAAACCTTCACCTAGAAATATATCACTTCTAACACATATATATAGGTAAATTACATGTTATCACATGGAAATAAAATTTAAATCCATTTGAAAGTGAATTTTGACTACCATTCTAGAGCATAAAAACTCTAATAATAAATGTTGTCAAAGTTTAAGTTATGGTTTCAAAAATATGGTTTTGATGCTTCCTGACTAAAAATTGACACTACAAACATTTTTTGGGGGTAGATAAAATATAATAATACATTATTGGCTTCCTATCAGGGCTGATTAACAAACCCACCACCCATTCTGACCTCAAGAACACCCTTCCTAATACAAGAAAAATGTAATTTTTTAGCCTAAGTTCAAACATTCATAAAAAAAACCTATAAGTCATTTTTGTGAATCATCAGATGTATCAACTACCTATTTATGCCCTATAATCACACCCTAGATCACTCAGGTGGAATATTTGAGATCAATCCATTTGATAAGTTGTAGTGAGGGGTCCAAAAATGCAACTTTTTGGTATTAAACAAGCAACTTCTTGAGCTCCAACCAACATTTCAATCTTTGAGACCTCCACCTAAGAATGTATCACTTGGATAAAATCCATATAGTAAAATTACATGTTATCACACCTCTACCACATTCAATTCCACCCAAAAGTGCATTTTTGCTAGCATTCTAGAGTGCACAAACACTGATAACAAATGTTGTCAAAGTTTAAGTTATGGTTACATAACTCTAGTTTTGATGATTTTTAATTGAAAAATGACACTAAAAACATATACAAGGGGGAATTTAACATATAATATAGTTTTTTGGCCTCTCATTTGTCCTGATCAAGAAACCCACCACCCATTCTAGCCTTAAGAATGCCCTTCTCAATACAAGAAAAATGCATTTTTTAGCCTAAATTCAAATACATGTAAAAAAAACTTGTAAGTCATTTTTATGAACCATAAGATCATTCCCATACCTATTTAATCCCTCTAATATCACCTTATATCACTTATTTAGAATATTTGATAGCAATCCATTGGACAAGTTGTAGTGAGGGGTCCAAAAATGTAACTTTTTGGCATTGAACAAGCAACTTTTTGAGTTCCAACTGGAATTTCTACCTATGAGACCTCCACCTAGGAATATATCACTTTTATCATGTATATAAATTTAAATTACATGTTATCACATTGCCACGATGTTCAAATCAGCCAAGAAGTGCATTTTCACTATCATTTTAGAGCATAAAAACACTAATAATAAATGTTGTCAAAGTTTAAGTTGTGGTTATAGAGCCCTTGTTTTGATGTTTCCTAACCAAAAAATAAAAAAATTCACACATTCATGAGGTGGATAATATCTAGGACTGGGGTCTTGGCCTCCCATCACACCCTATCAACAAACCCACCACCCATTCTAGCCTTAAGAATGCCCTTCCCAATATAAGAAAAATATAAATTTTTAGCCTAAATTAAAACATGCATAAAATGAAACGTATAAATTATTTTCATTAACTATAATATCCATATCCTACCTATTTAATCCCTCTAATCTCACCCTAGAGTGGTCATATGAAATATTTGACATCAATACATTGGACAAGTTGTAGTGAGGGGTCCAAAAATGCAACTTTTTAGAATTAAACAAGCAACTTCTTGAGCTCCAACTAGCATTTCGACCTCCAAAACCTACACCAAAGAATATATCAATTTTATCATGTATATATAGTAAAATTACATATTATCACACTAAAAAAACATTCAAATCCACCCAAAAGTGCATTTTCACAACCATTTTAGAATGTAGAAACACTAATAACAAATGTTGTCAAAGTTTAAGTTGTGGTTACAAAACTATATTTCTGATGCTTTATGACTAAAATTTGACATTAAAAATACATCTAGGGGGGAGGAAAATATATAGGACTAGTTTCTTGGCCTCCCATTAGGCCTAACTGACAAACCCACCACCCATTTTGGCCTCAAGAATGCCCTTCCTAATTAAAAAAAATATATAATATTTTATCCTAAATTAAAACACCCATAAAACAAAACCTATAATTCATTTCCTATGCTTTAATCATGTCCAACTTAAACTTTGATCACATCTAACTTGAGCTTCTCTAGCACCACTAACCTAAAAAATAATGTTAGTAAGTAATTAAAAATGAAATTTATATGTACTACCTAGAAAATAAAAAAACATTTGGCAAAATCTATTAATTACATTTACATTTGAAAATTCAACATACCTACATATTTCAAGTAAACATACCTAGTCATAATGTGTACATTATAGGTCTCATATTAATCAATTTTATCAATGAAACAAATAATTAACATCTTTGACTATCATAATCTAAGTTATGAAAGAAAGTATCCCAAATTTGTTAATCCAGTCTTCTTGAATGGTGATTAAATATTTTTTTATGCATTGGTTCTAAAATATTTTTATCAACTTCAAGTAAGTACTTGTATTTTCTACACATAATTCTTGGAGGTGTTGTTAATGGTGGAATCTATTTAGAGGGTGTTTCAAAATCATTATTACATATATTGTTTAGAGATGAGATGACATGTTCTTCATTGTTTATTTCTTCTTTATATGTTTCCATGAAATTTTATTGATGGTTAATTTCATAATTATTTTTTTCCATCAAATTTTATTCAATCATGGGGGGTAAAGCATCATACATAGAATCATCATCGACAAAATCAAAAACTTGGAACTTTGAATGTAAAATTCTAATATTATCTAGTTCATTATTTTTAATTTCATTATTATTCATTTAATTATGATCAATTTCATCATTTTTCAATTCATTATGGTCAATCTCATCATTGTTTAATTCATTATTTTCAATTGGATCATTATCTATGACATTTGGTTCATCAATATTAAGGTTTATATCTTGTCTACCATGAACTTTTTACATTCATAACTTGTTTTTCTCTCTCAAATCTTCTAATTCCTTTGGTGTTTTTTCTTCAATATCTTCCTCTTCCTTGAATGTGATCCATCACCCATCAAGGACAATTGAGAGATTTTCAAATGTGAGGTCAAGTGTGCAGGTATTGTAAGTCTAATAGAAGTACACAAAGAATGTATATGGGGATAGAATTCTCAATTTAGGTTAAAATAGACATTAAAAATTGAGCTTAGTCTATAATAATAATAACATGATTGCATTATTACATAACATGATCATGTTATGTGTTATAATAGTTCTCCTTCAACATACATATTGAGAAGCATATGTTAATAATAACATGATAGAATTATTATATAATGTGATCACAATATTTGTTAAACTAGATTTAGCGTCAACATATATATTGAGAAATGTATCTTAAAAAAAATATGATCGTGTTATCTAATAACATGATTGCATTATTCTTATTATCTGGTTGGGGTTATAAATTGACATTAGGAACCAAGTGTTATCTATATAAAAATAAGATGATTGTGTTATTAAATAATGAGATCATGTTATACTTAGTATATATTAGGGATTAACACATTTTTGCATAGGGTTTAGGGTTTAGGGATCAAGGATTATAATTTAAGTTTTAGATTTTAGGGATTAGGGATTAGGGCATGTAAGGTTTAGGTTCAAGGGTGTATATAAGGTTTAATTTTTCTATGCCATGTGTGAACCTAATTTTTACTATAAATGATGTTAATTGGGACTAAATCAATTGGTAAATATAAAAAGTTTTTAGTTTAAAATTTAAGGTATAGTGTTTAGGGTTTAGGTTTAGGGTTCACAGGATTAATCACAAAGATAATTATTAGTATAAATGATGTTAGTTTGGGGTAAAATGATTATTTTAGGGTTTAAAGAGTTTATATTTATGGTTTAGAGTTTACGGATTAGGAACTTTAAGAATTAGGGCTTGGGGTATAGGTTTTAGGGTATATAAGGTACAATCATGATGGCAATTAGGGAAAATTGGAGTTTATCAACCCCTAAATCACATTTTATAGTTATGTAATTAGTTTTAAGGGTTTTAAATAGTCCCAATTTACTTTAGATGCACAATTAGATTATTACTCCAAAGGCTAAATTTTGGCCATATGTTTAAAAAATGCATTTTATGACATCTCATGATAAAATCAATTATATCATAAGGCATGTATGTTTATGGCATGTAATGGGAATTGAGGTATAAGGATTGAAAGTTATTTTTTAGGGATTAGGGCATATGGTTTAGGTTTAAGGACATATATATAATTTCTAATCACTTTATACCATGTGAATGCAATTCTTACTACAATGGATGTTAATTGGGACTAAATTAATTGGTAAATAGGGAAAGATTATGGTTTATAATTTAAGGTATAATTTTTAGGTTTTATGGTTTAGGGCTTAGGTTTTAATGTATATATGGTTTAGGGTACATAGGGTCAATCACAAAAATACTTTAGGAAAATTTGAATCGCTTCGACCCATTTGTGATTATAGAATGTATTTTTGGGTTGACATTATACCCTAGATGTCATTATGTAGATTGAGTGAATTAGTCAAATGGGGTAATAATTAATGTAAATTAGTCCAAATTGAGCCATGTGAACTTAATTATTAGCCTAAATGATGTTAATTTGGGCTAAAATGATTGGTTCAAGGTTTAAAGAATTTATATTTATGACTTAGATTTTAGATATTAGGGCTTAGTGTATAGTTTTTAGGGTATATAAGGTACAATAGTGAAGGTAATTAGGGAAAATTTAAGCTCCTTGAATCTATATATATAAGTAAATAATATGATTTTTAGATCAATTATCCCCCACATCATCATAGATTGATCTAATTATGTCAATTATGGTTTAATGAGTGATGCAATTTTGACCTAATTCTTATGATATATATAAATGATCTTAATTAGGGATAAATTTATTGGTTTAGGTTTTAGGTTCTATAATTTAAAGGGTATGTTGTTTAGGGCTTATGGCTTTCGGTTTAATATAAATGGTATAGGGTTAAAGTTAAAAGGTACAGGGTTTAAGGTTTAATTTATTAGGTATAGGGTCTAATCACTAAGGTAATTGAAGAACATCTAAGCTACTTGTTCACCTATTTATGAAAATTAACTTCATGTTTAAATTTATAATAAAATTAAGGTTATTTATGCCATGTACATGTCTCATATATGTTATACAATCGATTGAGCCATAAATTTGGTTTAGGGGCTCAATTTTACCTAGATCACACTCCTAATTACATAAATTGACTAATTGGATCAATTCATGATTTAATCAATCTTTTTATTTTGCCCAAAATCATATCTTGATCTTGAAGGGGTTTAAATTGGCCTCAAATGAATCCATAATTAAAATAATCAACTAGCCTCCTCTTTAGTTAATTAGGTTGAAGGGGCTTAAAATATCCCCAATTTACTTTAGATGCATAGCTACATTAGTACTCCAAAGGCTAAGATTTGGCCATAGGTTTAAAAGGTGCATTGTATGACATCTCATGATAAAATAAATTATATCATAAGGCATGTATGTTTGTGGGTATGTAGTGGAAATTAAGGCATAGGGATTACAGTTTATGTTTTAGGGATTAGGGATTAGGGAATAGGGTTTAGGTTTAAGGACCTATATATAATGTCTAATCTCTCTATTCCATGTTCAAACCTAATTCTTACTACAAATTATGTTAATTGGGACAAAATCAATTAGCAAAATTTTATGGTTTACAATTTAGGGTGTAGTGTTTAAGGTTTAGGGATTAGGGCTTAGGTTTTAATGTATATATGGTTTATGGTATACAGTGTCAATCACAAATATAATTGAGGACAATTTGAATAAATTAGAAATATTTGTGACTATAAAATAAAAATTTTAGTTGTCATTATACCCCATATCATCATGCAAATTGAGTGAATTAGTCAAATGGGGCAATCAGTTATGTGATTTAGGCCAAACTAAGCCTTATGAACTTAATTATTAGTCTAAATGATGTTAATTTTGGATATAATGATTGGTTCAAGGTTTAAAGAGTTTATATTTATGATTTAGAGTTTATTTATTAGGAACTTTAGGGATTAGGGCTTATGGTATAAGTTTTAGGATATATAAAGTACAATCATGATGGTGATTGGGGAAAATTTGAGCTCCTTGAACCTTGATCTATGAGTAAATAATGTGATTTTGGGATCAATTATCCCCCACATCATCACAAATTGAGCCTACAAAGTCAATTTTGGTAATGAGTGATGTGATTTTGACCAAGATCATCCCTATGAACCAAATTCTTACTATATATAAAGAGTGTTAATTGGGGATAAATTTATTGGTTAAGGTCTAGAATTTAAAGGGTTTGGGGTTTAGGGATTATGCCTTAGGGTTTAAGGTAAATGGTATAGGGTTTATGGTTTAATATACCAGATATAGGTTCTAATCACTAAGGTAATTGAAGAAAATGTGAGCTATTTGTTCACCTATTTATGTTAATTACCTAAACATGTTTGTATTTTGATAAAAGTAGGGTTAGTTAAGGCATACATGTTGCATACATGTTATATAATTGATTGAGCCATAAATTTGGTTTAAGGGATCATTTGTTTACAAATCATGCCCCTAATTACACAATTTTACTAATTGGATCAATTAATGATAGAATCAAACTTTTAATTTTGCCATAAATCATATCTTTCTCTTTAAGTGGTTCTAATTGGCCTCAAATGCCTCTTGGATTAAATGAATCAAATCTTTGATTAATTATATATGACATGACATTAGGGTTAATTTAAATCCAAATCACATTGAATATATAATTTAAAATATGTTCACATGGCTCATATTGATCCTAATTACCTCCATAATTAAACTAGTCAGCATTTACATTCATTAGCTAATGAATTCATGTTTATTGAGCTCAAAACCACATTTTTTACATGTATAACTTGCATATAAATAAATTATGTTTATTTTATTCAATTGAGTTAATGAAATTGGAGTTGATCAACCTATAATTCATATTTTATAGTCATGCAATTAGGTTAAAGGGGTTCAAAATATCCCCAATTTACTTTAAATACACATCTAGATTTGTACTCCAAAGGCTAAGCTTTGGCCATAGGTTTAAAAAATGCATTTTATTACATCTCATGTTAAATTCAATTATATTTTAAGGCATGTATGTTTGTGGCATGTATGTTTGTGACATCTCTAAACTTGACAAAAAATAACTTCTTATATGCAAAATAGGGTACAAATGCATTGATATACCTTGAGATTATATCCTTATAGAAATTCACTTACTGACTCAAAAAGTATTATCGAAGACTCAAACAATACTACGAAGTTTATAAATTTTTTTTACAAGTTACAAACATCACCAATTATCCATAAAAACTAATGCAATCATGTTTAACCAAATTTAGCCTCTTTTAGGACTATATACACTCTTGACACAAAATACAATGACTCTTGATTTATTTTTTGTTATTACAAACCACCATTTAAATCTTATGAATACTATAAATTCCTTTTCAAATACCAAATTGAAATAACTAATCCTTAAACATTTATAATATCATTGAACTCTCTTTCAAACCTAATACTCTAGGTCCATTAGTACTCAGTCAGAGGATCCTTGTACTCCAATTGATTTTTGGACCACATAATTTATTTAATTATGTAAAAAATTAAATCAAAATTGAATCTACCAAACTATGAGTTATTTGGATAAGTGGATCACCAAAAACTAAATTTTGACTTCTTGAACCTGTCTAAGATGAACTAGGACTATTTAAGGAAGATTAAACTCATGTCAAATTAATAACAAATTGATTCATAGGTTAATGCCTCTCTAATTATCATTCAATTCTATCAAATCTTAACAAGAATATTAGTCCCAAACAATAATCTTAATTGACTAGACTTTGATCTTATGACTACTATACCTAATGGTTGCTTTAGTAGGTCAAAATGCAAATTCAATTTTTAAGGAGTTATTAATATAATTTGGTCATGTTATTATGTAATATGATCATGTTAATAATGTAATTAATCATGTTAATTCCATGATTTCATTATTAACATGATCCACTATTTGAATTTGAATTGAATTCCCATGCCTTTTGGATTGAGAATGACTTGGATTCCCAAGCCAAAGGGTTGGACTATCAATGTACAACCAATTTTTGAGAGTTATGATATAAAAAAATTAACTTTGATTTCCAAATATAGTAATAATTTCAACATGAAAATTCAAATATTTAATACCATCATGATGAGCATGCTCTCCTATTTCCAAAAATATGATTTTTATAATTTTTGGACTGATTTAAGGTTTCAAACTATGTTGATTTCTATCTATGCCTTTTTTAGGCCACTACATGCCTATACATGTTCATGTAATTTGTATTTCATTAATACAAGTGAAAAATAAGTTATATTGTCACAAACTAGGCCTAATTTTACACACATTAGAAAAAATGATTTTCTTTTATTTTTGAGGTACTTAGGTGCATCACACAAATGGATATCCATATTTTTTTTATCACTTTTTAGGATCTATTTACTTACAAAATTCATAAAAAAATATTCATTGAAAAAATACTAAAAAAAATATAGGTCACAAACTAGAATATCTTATCTAAATTTTCCTCAAAGGGTTTTAAATAATATTAAATGCTTCTAAAAAAACTATTTACCACATGATAATCTATCTACTCTATTTTCAAAACAAAATAGGAGTTCCTCTTTAAATTTTAGATGTTTAACCTAGTTATACTTAACCATTTAAAAAAAATAGTGTTTTGGAAACTAGACTCAAAATTTTATATTTCATGTTCTTACACCATCTTCAAATTTGGAGTGTAGATATCTCAAATTATCTACAGAAGTTCAAATTTCTAAAATTTCATGAAAATCATGTCTACAAGTAGGCCATTTTTTTCCCCCAACTTTTTGCACTTACCCATATCTATCATGTTGAACTGTGTTAAAAGCACATGTTGAAATTTTGAATATAAGATGAGGAGCTTCTAGTGAGAAGAAAATCATCAAAATACAAGTACAAAATAACAATTTCCTCCCTAAATGTTGAATATACACTTCATGATCAAAGTGTCAGCAAACAAAGCTAGTGGAGAGAATAAATGAATCCATATCTCATACCAAGCTTAAGGGGCCTATTTGATACTATAAAGATACCTCTTAAGTCAACAAATAAGAGAATAATTATGAACAAACACAACAATCTACTCCTTATATATTTCTTCATGCAATTTTCCATGCAAAAAAGTACTCTTAATGTCTATCTGATATACTAGCCAACATTGTGATGTAGCAAGAGAAAGTACACAGTAAATAGAATCCATCTTATCAATAGGCATAAAAGTCTCAAAATATTCAATCCCTTTGACTTTCAAGAATCCCTTTGAAATAATATTTGCCTTAGAGTTATCAATGGACCCATCAATTGCATACTTGGTATGGTAAATCCATTTGCATCTAACTTTCTTCCATTAGGAAGAGTGCCCAGATCCCTAGTGTGATTCTTCATCAATGAATATACTCATCTATCATCACATAATCCCAATTTTTTATCCCATGATCCTATAAAAATGACTTTGAATCCATAATTAATGCCTAAAATAAAAGTCTAGGACCTGTAGAATGTGCATAATTATGTCGATTAGGTGGAATATCTTGCATGAATGATGCTACCTTAGAAATTATAATATGATCCCACCTAGGCATAGTGTTAGCATTAATGTGAATAATATACTCATCCTCTATAACCTCCTCAAGAATATCTTGAATTGGATCCTCAATAAAATAATTCTCAAAAGGTGAATCATGAAAATAAGGAAAAGAAGGCATGGAAGAAGATGAAGAGTCATGAGATGTGAATTGTTCATCAAATTGTACATGTGTTAAAAAATTAACATCATGAGTATCAGGATATAAAATATGATAAGATCTAATGTTCTCATAATACCCTAAAAAGGCCAAAGTTTTGATAATCTTATCTAATGCTTTCCTTTTATTCTTTGGTATAAATTCCAAAGAAAGGCTCCCAAAGACTCAAAAAAATGAGACATCAGGATTGGATCCAAATTGAGCCTCTTTTGGAGTCATATGCTCAAATGCTCAATGTGGTGTGTAATTTTGAATGTAGTTCACATAATTAACTACCTCTACCCAATATATAGGAGATAAATCCCATAAATGCATCATGCAATTAACGATCTCCTTAAGAGTTTAGTTCTTTTTTTCTTCTAATCCATTTTATTATGGAGTATGTGCAATAGAATGCTAGTGAACAATACCATGGGATGTTAAAAAATAGAAAATTCTCGGCTGAATTACTCCCCCCATTTTTTATACAAAGCTTTTTTATGCATTTCAATGATTATTTCTTGACCAAATCCCTAAATACGTTGAAGTGAGTAAGGACATCACTCTTGTACTTGAGTAAATAAACCCAAGTATGTCTTGATAAATTATCAATGAAGGTAAGTGCATACTTAACTCTATTGAAAGAAAGAGTAGTAAAGACCACCAAATCACTATGTACAAGCTCAAGTGGTGAGGAAAATATCATGGACATACCCTTAAAAAATGGATCTAGATGTTGTTTTCCCAAAGCACAACTAGGTAAAATTACATCAAGACATGAAACTATAGGAAGACCCTCTACCATATTGTGAGTGCTCAACTCCTTCAAATATTTATAGTTTAGGTATCCAAATATCTCATGCCAAGCTAACTCTTAGAATTTGAATGAGAAACTAAACACATCCCTAAAGGAAGAGTATCATCAAAACCCTCAAAATAGTAAAGTTGAGAATTTTGATCAATAAAACCATGTGTAATAAGTGTGTGTGGCTCTAAAAAAGTTTTAGCTTTAGTATCATGTGGTGTGTAAGTCACTATCTTTCCCTGACTAGAATGGAAAATATGATACACTAAAATTAGATTGATGGTGATGTATGGAACATATAATGCATCATTGATGTGGCCACCATTTATATGTATGCCACCCTTCCCCTTAACAAAAATAAAGGAACAATATCTAACCTCAATGTTGGAAGTAGAACTCAGACTAAGTGATATAAAGGACTCCTTGGTAGAATTCAATAGTGTGAAGCACCAGAATCTAGAACCCAACTATCTAAAATAGGTAACTATGATTTCCCAATAACATTAAGTACTTTCATATGCTCATGAGATAGAGATGGATTGGAGATAAAAATATTCTATTTCCTAATGGCATCCTCTAATCCTTGAATTCTTTTGAAACACCTAGACTCTTCATGACTAGTCCCCCCATAATAGGAGCAAAACAAGTTAGATTTATTCTTGGATTTGGAAGATGGTTTGGGTTAACATGAATTAGTGTTGGGCTTAGGTGAATTTTGAGGTGGAGGAGTGTTCCTCTTCTTACCTTTAGATTTTCCCTTAGTATTAGGATTTGAGTTCACTAATTATTTTTGAGAGGTGGAAGACTCATGGTAAGAAAATTTGGATGCATCCCTAGTTAGTCTCTCACAAAACAACTCTAGATTTAGCATTTTGAATGTGGTGGCTAATGAATCCATACTAGAGAAAAAGGTAGATGTAAATATTTGGAATGGGCCACTCAACTTAGACAAGACAAGTATACACACTCTTCCTCCTTTTTATCTCATGCACTCCTATTCAACTGTGTCAATAATAGCTTAAACTTTGTGAGGTAGTCTATAATGGAAGAAAAGTCATCTAGATTTATTGAAGTAAGCTCTACTTCAATCTTCATTTATCTCAAGTGATCTACTTTCCCAAACAAACCCTTTAACTTATCCCACATTTTGAATGAAGAATCAAACCCATCAAAATGAAAAAAATACTATCACTCACATATCCCCCAATCAATCCCATACATTATTCAAACTTACATTGATGATAAAAAATTTCAAACTCACATGTAAACTTTGGTTGTGCTTCATTCATTAGGGACCATAAAATTTTGTGTTTTATGATTATTTCCATTATAGGTCTCTATGTGTGGTAATTATGTGTAGTAAAAGGCTCAAAATGATCAACACTAGAAGTATAATCCATGTTAACTAATCACCAAGAGAAGAAAGAATGCGAAGGGTGGACAAAATCAACACTAATATAACCCCCCAAAAGATTGTATTATAAGACCCCCCTAATTTTGGAACTCTATAAAAGTAGTGATTTTTTACAATTTAATGACACCAATGGATAGAGAATTTGAAAACATGTACTTTAAAAAAAATAGAACTCAAATCTATGTTACGGTTCAAAAGTTACAAGCATTATGATTTCTCATAAAATGGGTCAAAACAATTAAAAAATACTACAAATAGATTTTAGTGACCAAAATAAAAAATAAAATATTCATCCAACCACTCGTTGGAACTATTATTAAACCATAGACTCATAAACACTAACAGGTATGAAAAATGATCCTCTTGGTTAATTTATGCTTGCACAAGTGAACAGTGCTTCCATTTGAGTTAAAAAATCAGCTTGTAAAAGCAAAAAATGAATGAAAATAGTAATTTTGAGAGATAAAAAATAAATTTTACTATTGGCTTTCCTCTATATCATATCTTAACCCAAAATGCCTCAAAGATCTAATTTTTTTCTTTCTATTGCAATGCTGGTAAAAGATCTTTGAAAAAAAGGAAAGTGCCAAACTTAACTCTAATGACAAGATTGTGAGTAAGATGCCATGGTTGATGAAATTTTTCCAACATAGGTATCTTCTAGATCTCTGATCCAAAGCCTTTCTTTATCCTTCTCTCTCATATAGTAGATTAGAATTCATTCACATAGCAGATAGAGAGAAAAAATAATGTAATTGTCCCTCATAGAAGAAAAGGTGAAACCATCCACATTTACAACTCCCCTCCTCTTCTCTCCTCCTTTATCATATGCCTCTTCTTTACAAGTAGGCATATCTAAATAAACAAACTTCAATGCCAAAATTTATAAAAAATATGCCAAGTTTAGATCTAAAGTATGTGAAAAATGATACCAAATTCCAAATCTTAGATCAAAAACATCTCAATCTCTATAAGGACACCAAGGTGAAATACTCCATAAAATCACCAAGATTTATAACTAACAAAAATTAATATAAAATGACTCCAAGAATAGATAACAAAGCACCAAGTTGAAGGATAAAATCAATGTTTTCTTCCAATGCCTATGTCTTCCATTCCAACACTAAGCTACAATAGATCTAAAACATAAAAAAGGACAACACCTATGTCCAAAAAGAATCAATGGATCTAAAACAAATCTAAGAAAAAAAAAACATCCTTTATAAGCTTTATTAGATTTGTAAAACAACAAAATACTAAAATAATGCCTAGATCAAAAGTGTTATTCCTTTCCTTTAGCGCCAAGATTAGACTTCTTCCTTGGAAAGAAGAAGATTTCCTTGAAAGGATGATGCCTTTCTCTCAAATCTTCTTATCAAATGGAATGGTCCACCTTATCTAATATCCATAGCCTCTCCTCTCCTTTACTTCTTTCACTACCTCAAAATCAAAAAAAGATTCAAAAATAACAAAATCTTTAATTTTTCTAAAAATAGGCACCAAGATCTCCTCGTACACCTCTATTATGTGTTTCCTCTGCATAACAAGGGAAGAAGCAAGGACAATAGGTAAGTGGAATAAAATTATCTGAATTGCAAGCTAATGGATGGTTGTAACTTCTTCAGGGCTTTGGTACCATGTTAGGAATGGTAAAGGCATTCCAACCCAAGAATATAAAGTATTGACAACAAAACATCACAAAGGAAGCAATAGATATGATTTGAAAAAACAATGTAGATCATATATTATTCATAAATTAATCATAATGAATCATGCTAGTTAAATAGGTAATCACTTGCTTATATAGTCAAGGAAATATACTAAACTAGCCTAACTAGTCAATGTGGGATAAATCCTCACATAGGACAAATCACTAGAAGCTAAATAGCTAGCTAAGACACTAGAAATGTGATAATTACAATATGAAATACATACTCTAAGAGTATTAGCTTTTAATTTTATTACACATACATTGGTTTGATCATTGGCTAATATATGGAGCTCATTTAATCATGATATTAAATGTGTCTTCATCATTTTAGGATTATATTTTATTTCCCTCCCTTATATTTTGATGTTTATTAATCAAGTTATTAATATAGGGTTTAAATGAATTCAATTTGAATTAACATCTATCTTGATTGATACAAATGTATTTTATATTATTTACTATAGCATTGTTGAATGATTAAATCAATGGAATGAACTTTAAAATCAATTATAAACACAATGAAACCATAAACATGCTGATTTTACAATTGGGATAGTTATAAATGAAATTTTGTTTGTTTTGTTTCCTAAAATGTAATGACATAATGAATGAATTTATGAACTAATGAATATATGCCTTATCATTATCAATATTACATGAAACCCATTTGAACAAAATAACAAATGCATTATCTTTTACATTATTCAAGTACACAAACCCCATTGAAATAAAGTTTGGATTTTGGAGTGGTAAAACATTAAAATCCCCTTAAAATGGAATGGTCATAATGACCCATTTAGTGAAGATCAATGCTCCTAGACTAGGTATATATAAAGCTTAGGGATATTCCCAAGAATCTCTTTTCAAGAGAGACGAGTCATGAGATGAGCCTAGAATGTTGATGCATGTCAAAACACATGTCAATACAAATGGCACTAGAAAGAGGACCTAAATCTATTAAAAGACATACAACTAAAATTTAAATGGAAATTTTTTAACTTGAACACTTAGGAGCATTGGCCATGTTCAGGGAGTTTGAAAGATAAACTAGAAAGAAGATGGATACCCATAATATCAAAGTTTGAATAGGGTGATTTTGAGTTGTTAGAACTCAATGAACATATAAAACCGAGGGTAAGTAAATGAAAACCAAAAACATGACAAATTAAATTAGTGAGTAGATCACATATGGTTGCAACTTCATTTATCAACCCTCTTGTTACCCCTCAAAACCCACCAATGACATCTAATCCTAATTGGATTGGTATAAGTGAATGACCTATGAATGTTATATTGCCTACCCATTATTTACCTAAGAATTATGATAAATTCTTCCTAAAATATGTATCAAATAGGATTCAAACAATCAAAGAGCATATTCAGGCATTTAAAGATGCCTTATTTGAATAAAAATTCAACATGAAGACGTGGCTTGCCACCTATTTCCTTAATCCTTAGGAGAAGTTACTTACAGCTAGTATTTTGGGCTACTAAATGGATCCATAACTTCCTATAAAAATGTTTTAACCATGTTTATCAATAATTTCAAGCTACCCATTGATCTAGTTGTCCTAAATCACCCTTTGCTACCACCCATAGCGAACTAAATGATCATATGAGTGTCTTTAATGAACACTTCCACAATCTTTACCAAAGGTTTAAAGACTTATATGCAAATAAAAGTGGCTGTCATATAAACATACATGATGGATTTAGACTTAATGACTTTCATGTTCCTTAGAAGAACACTAACATCCCTCTTATCCTTAGCCTTAGCCTATATCAAGGCTATCAACATTGAGAAATAGATGGTTCCACAGATATATGAATTTGGTATTTTACCTTTCATGGGCCATCTAGGTGATTATGACCAAATTATAATGATCAATCATTCTCCTCATCATTATACACCACTAATCAATCTTATCCCAAGTGCCTTGTATGAATCTACAATCTAGTGCCTATGAAATTTATGCATAATGATCATCTTTACATACCACCAAATCATGTTTTACTATATATAAATAATCAACAACTTATTCACATGGCATATAACAACACTACTACCATGCCTAACACTATTGTATGATGCTTACACTAGCAACCAATAAGGTGTCCCATCATTCCTAAACAACTAGATGTCTATTTATAATGCACATAACCAAGCACATCCTATTTTCCCTATATTTCTCAATGATATGGCACTAGTGACTAACACCATACTATAAGCAATAAATCCACAAAATACTAGTGTGAACCTAGAAGTTGTCAATTTATAAAAAATGGTTTAAAGGTTGACTAATTATAGGGTCAATTTACATAGACAAGTGCCTTAAACACCAACTAAAATTTAAATAACCAATTACCAAATAAAAATTTTAGCTTCCAAAGAATCAATAGATAGTGGAATATGAGGCCTAATAATGAAAGTGTGCCTAACCCACTAGATAATAATAATAAAAAAAATAACAATAGTGCTTCCAATATAATGAACTTGGCTAATTTCACCTTGCCCATATGGTGTAGGATACACAATATGTTTAGCCATGCTAAAATTAACTAAGTTGAGTTCATATGTGCCTCAAACATCTTCCAAAAATAGATGGACAACCTATAAGTAGTCCCTAAATGTGACAACAACTCTAACCAAGGCAAAGGAAACCCTTATATAGATCTAGTCTTGGAGACTTATGAGTTTTTATTCAAGATTGAAAATGAGCCTAAGGATAACTTAGATTAGGTCCATGTAATCAAATAATTTCAAAGGGGAAATAATTACCAATTAAGGAATAAGCTTCAAAACCCATTGACTACATCTACTCCTCTCGATAACACTCAAATTCAACCTGATGATAACTCAAGCAACAACCCATTTTCACCTAAAATAACATCAATGTATTATCAACGTAAGAACAATGATACTCTGTCACCCAATGACAAACTAGTAGATCTAAGCAAACATGGATACATTAATGTATATGACCTAAATAAAACTAAGGCCAACATCATGATGTTTGAATTGCTCTAAATTTCCAACCAAATGGACTTGTTTATAAAAGAATGGTATGCTCCCAAAGGGGAAAAAACTAGTATGATAGTTAATGCCCATGTTGTAATTTACAAAGAGAAAATTAAAACTATTTTTTTCCTAATAATCCATATTTTTGGTAAAACATTTACACTATTATTTAGTGGATTTATGTGCTTTTGGGCAATGTGATACATTATGCCATCTACCAATAATTGGGTTTTACACCAAAAAAGTTGAATAAAAAAGTTGTTCAGTTGGACAAATATAATTTATAGGTTGTTGGTGAGCTAAATCATATACATATGTAGTTGGATTCTCATTTAAGGGTACATCAATTTATTTACATTAGGGTATTAGATATACCTACTTCTTATGGTATGATTTTGATTAAATATTTTTATATAATACTAAATGGGTACATGGAAGTTGATTTATCTCACATGTGGCTCCCATGGTTAGGCATACCTAATCAAATTAGAATTGAATGCAAGCTAAAAATGTCTCAAATGATCATAGAGTATAAAAAATAAATCAGATCTTATATGAAGAGTTAGATCTTAGAGTGTATGCACTTGAAAAATAGGCTAAATCTTATAAGTTCTCTATTAAAATGTTGTCCATATATAAAATTTAAAATTTGAGGAGCTAGATCAACTAGATGAGGATGATTTCCTTTGTTCTCCTGAGATAACTTCATTCCTTCCCGATGGCATAGTATGTGAGGATGTGAAACTAGTTGATCTAAGTTTTAGCCAAGGGTTCCAACAACTCTTATCAATATTAGGAATGGTTGAGTTATAAATAAGTAAGCTCAATGAGATTTTTCCAAGTGAAGATAAGGAGTTTTTAAATTCTGTGATGAGAAAATAACTATTCTAAATAGACATATACTCACTTATACCATTGAAAACTTAACCAAAAGGTCTCTATCAACTAATAAATAATAGGTATGCCCACTTGTAATTGAGTAAATAAATAAATAAATGTTACAATAAAACCCACTCATCATAACCCTACACATATAACTAAAAATGTTTTTTAGATACTGAAGTTTGAAGAATCTAAATGTGAGAATGACTATGGTTATAGTGTGTAACTCATCAATACTAGAGTAAATTCATATTTATCTATGTTTAACCTACAATTTGATTTCATGAATAATGTAGCTTAGTATGAGTCACTAGTTCATGGTCTCTTGTTTGCACTCAAGAAGAAATCAAAAAATCTCAAGGTACTTGGTGACTTAGAACTAGTGGTCAAGAAAATAAGAAGTTAATATGCTTATAATAATAGGTGTTTATCTATATACCATAGCTGAGTATGGAAATTAATAAATGATTTTGATGGATTTAACATTCAAACATTGCCTCATAGAAAAAATTATATAGCAGATGCATTGGAAACAACTATGAGTACTCTAGAACTTATAGCTAACTCTAAGTTGATAAAGTATTTTGTGGAGTTAGTCTCTATATATATCATTCTTGATAATATCAAGGACTTATAGGTATTCAAGGATTATTATAATATCATCAAATTTATCACAAACATGGATGTATTTGAGTCACATATCATAGATGAACATGATAGAGAAGACTTTGAGCTAGATGAAGAAGGGGAAATCAATCTAAAAGCAAATAGTATACCTAAGGTCATTGTCATATTAGAACCATTGTTTGACATGGATTACCATGATTAGAAATAATATTTATCCCCTACCAAAGGTATGTTGCACATCATTTCAATCTAGGAAATGTCAATGACTCAACTAACATGCTTCTAAGAATGATATATATAGAAAAAGAAAAAAACTTTGTTTAACCCTTAAAATATTTCAAGTATGTTATATAATGGAGCTATGAGGAATTAAAGGTTGTTAATACTTATATTATCATTCATACCATTCCTCTCAATCCAAGGTTTAAATTATTCCATCAGAGATAAAGATTGGCGAATCTATTACTAGAGCCACTGATATTCAAGGAAGTACAAAAATTACTCAAAGAAAGGATAATCTTACCTATTAGGTTCTCCATGTGGGTGGATAATTTGGCTCTATTTAGGAATAAAATTTGAGATATAAGGTATGTGTTGACTTTAATAACTTTAATAAATCATTAGATGAATACAATTACCCACTTCCCTCTCTAGATAAAGTTATACGTATAGTGAATGACTCTCAAATGGTGTCATTCCTATATGGGTATTTGGGGTAGAATTTAGTAGTGGTCAATTATGAGGACTAGATTAAGAAAACATTTACAAAAAATGGGGCATATTTGGCTTAATCAATAAAGGTGTTACTTTCCAATGTGCTATGGACATTATATTTAAGGATATTATTGGTAAATGCATAGTCATATACATGGATGACTCAACTACCTTTTTCAATAATAGAGAATACCATGTGAAGGACTTAAGATCATTCTTGTAGAGGTGTAGAGACCATGTAATCTCCTTGGACTTTAAAAAGTGCATCTTTATTGTCACAAAGGTTAAGTTACTTGGCCACATCATCTTCAAATAAGGCATATCTATAGACCCTGAAAGAGTAGAGGCAATTTTGAAAATTTCATTGCCTAGTAGCAGAAAAGAGTGAAGGTCATTCTTTGTCAAGATCAACTTCATCAAGAAGTTAATTTTAGGCTTTGTAGATATATATGACCAATAAATAATATATTAAATAAGGATGCTAAGATAAAATGTATGGTGGATGCATATGTTTCTTTTATTCAGATCAAGAAATAAATTATAAATAAACTAGTGTTAATCATTCCTAACTATACACAACCCTTATACATATACTCATTCACCTCAAAAAATTTGAGTGTTTCTATCCTAACATAGAATAAAGAGGATGGAGACTAGAGACCCATCTCATTCATAAGTTATCCACTTCATAATGTTAAACTAAGGTATTAAACTATAGATAAATAATATTTTTCCTTATTTAAATCAATCAAAAAGTTTAGGCACTACATTCTTTGTATCAGGGTATTTACTGTTATGCCTGACTTGGAAGTGATGGCTATGTTAATAAAAAATGAGCTGGGTGAGATAAGGAGTAAGTGGATGACCATTCTCTAAGATTTTTACATGTAACTCTAACCAATGAAGTCATTCAAGATCAAGGACTCAATAAGGACATGGATAATGTAGACCCGTAAATAGTTTACCATCAATACATATTGCAAGATATCATAAATGATGACTAGTACCAAGATGTATTCTATTATTTTCTTAATAATGAGTATCCAAGTCACTTGAATTCTACTCAAAAAAGAGTGTTACACATGAAAAATAGCAACTTCATGATCAAATCAAGCATGCTATATAGAATAAATCATGAAGGAATATATCTTAGATGCTCGATCAAGTAAGAAACAATTAGAGTACTCAGTAATTTCCATGAGAAGTATGGAATTGGTCACATTTTAGGGAGTGTTATAACTCATCAAATACTCAAGGTAGGGTATTACTAGATTCATGTTTTTAAATATGCACATGTTCACATCTAGAGTTGTCATACCTACCAAGTTTCCACACATAAATAATGTACCCCTACCATGCCATTGTAGCTAATTGTTGGCATTCAAACATTCACAAAGTGGGGACTAGAATTCATTGGTGTGATTAGTGTTAACTCATCAATAGGACACAAGTTCATCCTTAAATAACTAATTATTGTACCCATTAGACCAAATATAAATCATGTAATAATTATACTAATGACATGTAAATCAACTTCCTAGAATAACATATCATCACCAAGTTTGGGATGGATGCTACTATGGTATGTGATAATGGTTCTAATTTCTCATCTCTTCAATTCACTGAATGGGTATATGAAAACTAAGTAATCTTAAAATTATCTTCTAATTATTATCCATAAATTAATGGGGTAGCATAATCAATTAATAAAAAAAATGCTTTATGTAATTAAGATGATCTTGACAAACAACCATAGTGAATGGCATAATGTTATTTTTATCAATCTAAATTTCACCCATAAGAATGTTATTCAAGCCTTATTACTTATATGATAGCATGGAGACACCATAGTATATGGGTGGCTTGATCAATGAGGTGAATCTCTAGATATGAGTTAGTCTCCTTAATGCTTCACCCAAAACTACTCACTAACTTACTTAGATTGTAAGGAAAGGATAAGAAAAGATTAAAAACTAGAAAAAACATGGATTTTATTTACTAAAATATAGTTTCCTCTACTTGTATATGATTTCACTATTAATTGACAAGGTTGCAACCTTATTCTATAACTTCAAAATCTTTCTTTCCACACAATTGTTTTTATATGAATTTTACAGCTAATGCAAGAACTAAGGTGAATGATTAAGAGGCCTAAGGCAAGACATTAATTATATTTATACACATAAACTTATCAAAACCATTTAACGCACATCATATGACATGTATAAAGATGACTAATTCAACTGTCCATCATTAAATTAGTTACAAAATAGAAATAACTTACCAACGAGTCTGATAAGAGTGTGTTTTCATCTTATTCTCAAAATTCTAATCCAAGTGTTTAAGAGGTTATAAATGAAGAGTGGTGTTGAAGTTCATCTTGTCAAGTTTGATGTTTCTTGAAGCTAACTCCCTCTCCTTAGAGTTACACATTCACTTTTTTAAAGGGTAGTTACAAGTTACTCCTTTGACACCTGGCCTAATTAGGAACCTTATAAGATAACCCTAACTCTTAAATGTTTCTCCAACTTGTGAGATTAAATTTCAACCTTATACCTCTTTTCATACTATACTCTTTGCCATCATGGTCTATATTTCATTATGAAAGTTTATTTGTCCAAAGAAGAGGATATAGACTAACCTATCTTTAAAGTAAGGTCTATTTTTTTGTTTTTTATATTTCCACCATAGATTCTTAATTCATGTAATTACTTTTATAGGTCATGTAATCCTTGTATAAGCATTGGGAATCACCTTGCAATTGAGTCTTCACAACTTGTTTGATAAGAAGATAGCAAGAGGCCTCTATACCATAAAAGATTCAATTAGCCTTGAGGGTTAAGAAGGGGATATTTTATCTATTTAATAACTTAATAAACCTTAGATACATGAAATTATATAACCAAAAATATGTTCTGATGGTTCATTGATCCTTGAAGCCTTGAGACAGTCTGCAACACCACTCTCTTAATGTAAGAGTGATCACAATCTTCATTGATGCCTGATTATTAACTTGTAATGTATGTTATCATCATGAAAAATTATTTAATTTATTTTAAAGGACCATAATAATTATTTTTAGGCTTAAGGATCCTCTACAAATTGTTAATAAGGCTTTACTCACCCAAAATCTTTTAAATAGGCTCAAAAAGGTAGTTTTTAAGGCCATTTTCTATACTTTTCACCTCACACATGCCAACTAGTTTATCTAACATATACTCAATATGTGTGTATATATAATATATTTTGTTTTAAATCCATTCCTATCTATTTAAGTGACTTATAAAAATAATTTTCTCCATTGGGCTTCTTTTGAAGTTTTAGCAGAGTTTTGAGGCATCAAAATTTTAGGGATTATTCATAAAGAACATATCCTTGATACTTTAACTAATGATATAATATTTAAGTGGGTGGTACCTAATAAAATATATAATATTCATTTATATCCATTCAAATCCTATTTCAATTTCAATTTTAGTGAAAACTTCCTTCTCGAGTAATATAGGCATGTAGATGCATTTGAGAGAGGGCTATTTGGGAAAAAAAGTATGAAGGTGATTTATTTTGGTTTTAAACACCTCTTTTAAGTATTTTAAACATCTCATAATGTATTAAATTTTTATTCTCAACTATATGACTACTCAAACTCCTTGGAACTTGCATTAGGTCATTTTGGAAGCACTTCCTAACTTGAATACCCACAACACTAGACTCATTTGTGTTTTTCAAAGGAAAACTTCCTACCTTAGATACTTATGGAAATACTAACCCTACTTAGTATAATTTAATCTAAAAATTTTCCCAACCACCATGCCTACATGTGGTCACACAATTCACTTGTCACTTATCCTCCTTAGCATTAACCCTTATTAGTTTTACCAACATTAGAAACTTTTAGTTTTTGCATGATCTTAACTATCACACCTAGTTGTATTTTGTACACAATTTTATGTTTTGAATGCCCAACACTCTTTTCACCCACCTTGTAACTCACCTTATACTTATTATCAAACCCACACCCAATTTTTCATTACTTCATCACCTCTTAGTTTAAGGGGGAACACCTTCTCCCATACTCAGGGCAATTAGACCTTTGACCCATACTCTATTTTTATTTTATATCTTGTTGATTCAAAGCCACATAATAAAAAGGGGTAAAATGTAGACTCTATAAATCTGCACATTATGATTTCAAATGTTGAAAACACCTCTAGAACCCCTTGGGACCATTTGACCCTTCAACCCTTAATAGAACTAACTTCCAATTAGTTTGGCTCAATTGGATCAACCTAGCCTTTTATCCCCTTTTATCCTTTGGCACTCGATTACCAATGGTCAAGATGATTTTTGATGATCACACCAACCATCAATAGTTAGGGTGTAGCTCCTTAATGGCTAACATGTAAGACACCCACCTTGATTTTCTAAAAATAACCCCTCTAATTCTAGTTACAGGCCATTACATAGATGAGTTAATTTTAGAAGGCCCAATTCATTTGTTATTGCAACTCTCTTGCCTTGCATATAAGCGAGAGGAAAAAAGAGATGAAAATCCATCTACAAACATCTATGAATCCATAATTGTTATCAAGATCTTGTGCATCTAGGAGTTTCTTTCTTATAGGCCAATCACCATCAGCAATCTAGTAATCCAACAATCATATTAGAGAGTCAATTTTATTCCACATTTCTACCAAGTTTTTAGGTATACTCTATAAAAATCAAGCTACATTCCACCAATAAATCAACTACCTCAACCATCACCTAGTCAACTCTTGGTAAGATAAATACTTGTTTTTTAGAATTCGTTTACTTTATTTCCATTCAAAAATCAGCCTAGTTCTTACTCACCTCTTGAAATCCATCTTCTAGATCTCGTTAATCAACATTTTATCAACTAATACCTAGACACAATAACCATTTATGGTTGAACCAACCACCATTGGTCTATCCAATTGCTGATAGTCACCTTGACCACTAACAGTCACCTTAACCACTAATAATCAACCCAACCACCAATGGTCATTATGGTAGTGAAAAATATAAAGTTAATTTCACTTACTTGTACCCAAACAAATATAATTCTCTATGTTCTTGCCTACCCATAGACCCCTTTCTAATTTTCTAAAGCATACCCCAACCCTCTAGCACTAATATTAATTATTTTGTCACTAATTTAACCATTTATAGTATATTTCTTAGCAAACACTCTTGTATTCAATTTTAGTACTTTTTGATTCACTGATGAAAGTACCCTTATTTTTTATATAAGCTTAATTATTTAAAATGTGTGTATTGATAGCCCCTAAGGAAGCTCTCACTTCTAGGATCTAGCTATCACTAGACAATCCACTAAACTATTTATCTAACAAACAAGTTTTCTTTAGTGTTTTCTTATTTGTAGGTCATCATCCCAAGACAAAGATGAAATCTTTACAATCTTCTAATTTCAACATATGCACAATCAATCAGGTTTTTCAACCATACCCATATAGAGTTTCTTTTCTCTCTTTCTTTATAACTTAAGTGAAAATTCACTGAAACACTTACATTCTAACAATGTCCTTTACAATAACCAAGCAAGTAAAGCTTTAAATTTTTAAATATAAAATGTATCATTTTTTTCATGTATATTTTTTGGAATCAAAATAATGAATGTTTTGTGTTGTTAACCTAGGCAAAATATCCTTTGATTAAAAGTTTTGGATTTCAAAATAATCAAGGATGATATTATTGATCTAAGAGTTAATGTAATCTTAAGGGCTTTGATTTAAATTTATTACCTATAGGTGTATACCTTGCACATAAATTATAGGTGCATTTGTTGTGTAATAAGTGTTTATCTATGGTCAAATTTATGTTGACATAAGTAGAAATGCATATTTATTTATAAAACTTTGTACAAATCCATGTTATATGAATGTGAGTTGTAGAGAATGAACACAAACTATGTATTGGTAGTTGATTGTATTTTAGAACTCGTGCTAGTTATATTTATATATTTGAAATGGAATAATATAGTTTATATATGCATATACGCATGAATGAACCATTGAATGGTATGTTAAGTTCATTTTGGTAATTACACACACACACACACACACACACACACACACACACACACACACATACATACATATGTATATATATATATATATATATATATACATACACACACACACACACACACACACACACACACACACACACACACACACACACACACACACACACACACACACACACACACACACACACACACACACACACACACACACACACACACACACACACACACACACACACACACACACACACACATATATACACATACATACATACATGTGTGTGTGTGTGTGTGTGTGTGTGTGTGTGTGTGTATCTATATATATATATATATATATATATATATATATATATATATATATATATATATATATATATATACATACACACACACACACACACACACACACACACACACACACACACACACACACACACACACACACACACACACACACACACACACACACACACACACATATATGACATGTAGTTGTTCTTGTTTTGGAATACAACATCTGCATATGTGTTCAATCCTTAGGATGGAGTGCAATCAAATTATTATTCTTTTAATAAGACATAAACTTATATATGACCATGTGTAATACGAGATCAAATTATATATCTTAGTGGCTTGGATAAGGTTATATACTTATCTATTAGTGAATATATATACCATTTTATAAAGATAACATACCTTTATATGGTACCATATGGTGTTCACATATGTGGTAAAATGGATACCTCATATGATGGTGTTTTAGTTGTAAATGAAATAGTGTTAAGAAAACTTGAATGGTCTTTATAAACTAAAAATGTACTTGTAGTATTAATGTTTCTTTATAATAATTATTTGAAAAATATAAAATAATATGGTATGATGTGCATATAATATGCATTGGTGTGGACTGTGCATTTATAATATTTAAAATATAAGTTTTATCTAAAGTAGTGGTATTTCCATAGTCCATGTATTGAGTATGTCTAGATTTTTGGTTAAAACTATGTCAAGAATTTTTAATCACATTTTAAACCAGAAATCTAGACATACTCAAGCTTTACCTAGTTAAGGAATTGTCAAAATAGGAAATAAATGTTTAAATTTGGTTTAAAAATAAACAAAAAGATTAGTCCCTGACTCTTACTAATAATTTATACTTGGGTATGTGAAAATGAGCCATTTAGTGTACTATTATATCTAATACATGAGTTGTATGATGTTAAATATAAATGAAAGGTGTGAAATATCTTTGAGATGAAAATAATGTATTTATCACTTGCATGTTTATAATCTAGGCATGTGGTTATGCTTGTATATGGAAATTATGAATGTTATTTATTTCTTAAAACTTCTAATCCTTAGATGTTTCAATAGTAGTTGTGTTATGGGAAAACAATGTGATTTTTATATATTAGATGGATGTTTTTACCTTCAATCCCATATTAAATAAATATCTATCTTGATTTGATGAGTGGTTGTATGCTACAAATTTATAGTTATTATATTTTGAAATTTGTTTATGAGATTTTACCATGAATGTTTCAGTTTATCATAGGTGATAGGTATATGAGGTTGTTGTCATTCAATGCATATATCTATCATCTAGTATCATATTATATATTTAGATTCATTAGCATAAATTGTGTGTAGAATTGACTCATATCCATGAGATATCTGAATTCTTTAATGAAAATTTTGGCCAAAGTAATGTTATAGCTAAGACATTATTATTCCACTATAATTTTTAGTTTACATGTGTATGCATAATGTCATATTAGATAGAGGATTGTTTTCCATGGTCTATGTGACTACTACATATATTATTGATTATACAACTCATAGGTTATTATTTAATTCTTGATATCCACATTATTTTTATCTGCCCCTCCATGAAGGGAAGGGCCACTCCTAGTGAGGAGGTGTGCAGAAGACCAAGGATATGTGGTTGGAGGAAAATCACTCCGATGATGATCTCCCTCTCTTTATCTTATCAAACATCTTGTAATCATACTCATGCCTATTTGTATAGATTATTGACTTGTATTATGAGTCTCAAATGTACTTTTGTACATCATATCATATGTATTTTGATATTCAAAGATGAAATGTAATAAAATATACATTTTGATTTATGATTATTTAATATAGTAGTGGTTATATATTTTGTACATAATTTTGAATGTTGTAAACATTAGAGGTTATATATTTTTATATAGCTATAAATGTGTATTATTTCAATGTACCCATGTACTCTTCACTCTGTTATGTGTTATATGAGGAATCCTATTTTCTATCATATGTTAAAGCTAAATGGATCACATTTTATCTAGTGGGATAATTATATTTTACATAATTATTAATTTATATGTATTTATAAATCAAATAATGGGACATATTAATAATTAATGAAGTTATTTATGAGTAATGCAAAAAAATGTAACTTTTAGTATAACTTAGTGGGGTTGCTACATATGGTATTAGAGAAAATATTTAAATGCTTAGACCTAATGAGTCCACTAACATTAAGGTATTTATCTTATTTTAAATAAGGATAATGGTGTAAGGTAGATTGTATGTTGATGGGACCTCTAATGAGAACCCTCATGATGATCTCAATCACCTAGCAGTTAAACAAGCTACAAAACTTGATCAAATACTTGTTGTCATGAAAGAAAATAATGATAGATTAGTATCCCTAGAGTGAGAATTTCATTCATCATTAGAGTAAAATGAATAATAAGTTTTAGAAAAATAACCAATTGGTCAAAAAAAGGCTTGGGATTAGGTTCATGTTGAAGAACAATAAGTAGTAAGAGCTCAAGTAGTTGTAGAACTTGCATGAGATATGAAGAAAGTAAACCCACCCAAGTTTGATGGTAGAATGTTAGGTGATGGATTTGAATCTTGGATTATAGAGATGGAAAAATATTTTGAGATTTAGAATTATTTTAAGGTAACCAAGGTCATTTGGGGAGCCTACCAACTAGCTGGTGAAGCAATAACTTGATGGACCAATAAAATGCTAGAGATGTGTCTTGACTCCACCACCACTAATTGAGATTAGTTCTTAACCTTATTCAGAGCTTGGTGGCTACCCTAATTTTAATTTTATTATAAATTAATAGATTTATAAAATATAAAATAGGGGGATCTATCATTAAATGAGTACTAGAAATAATTAATGAATATCCTAAAGTATGTTTTGTAGTATCAAGGGGATGAATGTTTCTAGATCATAAAGTTCAACATGGGTTTAAAACCCCAAATTATATGTGAAGTGGATATCCATGAGACATCCACCATAGAACTGGTCTTTAATAAAGTAATTAAGTAGGAACAAAAGTTGTAATCACCTGATTAGGTTAGGTATATTTTTAAAAATAAGTTTGGAAGCTAAAAGATAACCTTCAATGAAAATAACTAGAAATGAAATGGGAATTCCAATAAAATATTCAATAGTTAGAATGCAAGGTTCAATAATGCTTCAATAAATAGGAAACCTAGAAATGGTTTTAAATAAGGATTCAAATGAGGCAATCAATCTAAGAGGACACCTAGAAATGGCTTTACATGCGGAGGAAAGCATTATGCTAAGGACTATTTTTAGTGGAAAACACATGGTAGAAATAAGAATTCATCCACCTCTGCATTGTAATATGAAAACTTCTAATAGTGAATTCATGTAACATTTGACAATTTTCAAGCTTCTTTCATTGAATTATTAGGTACTTTATTTGGGTATTACATTTCCATTTTGATAGATACATGAGCCAATAATTTTTTTATCTTTATAAGAATGTTAACTAAATTATCTATGAAAGATAGTTTTATGGAAAATGCTTGGTTAGTTTAGTATGAAAATGAATCCAAGCTCAAGGCTAATAGGTGTCTTGTAGAGACTAAATTAATGTTGCCAAAATTCACTAGATTAGTTTATCTACATATAATACTATTAGGATCATATGTTATGATCCTAGGATTGAATTGTCTCTCTAAGCATAAAGCTAAGGTTGACTATTTCCTTATCTAGAATGCTTGGATGATTTGGTAAATCAACACAAATTTAGGGAGAAAATAGAGAGTTCAGACTTAGGAAAATTTCAGCCATTTAAATGAAAAAGGCTTAGAGAAAAAGATGTCAAATATTTTTGGTCAAAATTGATGAAATTGAAGAAACCAAGAAACCCTCTATCGAAGACTACCCCTTTCTGCAAGAGTTTTAGGATGTTTTCCTAAAGGAGTTTCCATGTTTACCTCCTAAAAGGGAATTTGATTTTATTATTGATATCATTCTAGGATTATAACCATAATTAAAGGCTCCTTACATAATGACAATAACTAAATTAGTCGAGTTAAAATCTAAAACTCAAGAGATGTTAGCCAAAGATTTGATTTAGTCTAAGTGTTGTAACGTGAGGTGAACCAATGGCTTTCATGACGAAGAATAAGGATGGAACCCTTCATCTATGCATACACTACTGAATGTTAAACAAAGTAATAATCAATAACATATATCCTTTACCCTGTATTGATGATTTTTTTTATTAGATGTGTGGTGTAATAGTCTTTTCCAAGATTGATCTTTGAGTTGGGTACCATCAATTGAGAATTAGAAAGGAAGATATTCAAAAAATAACTTTTAGTACTTGATATGGACACTATGACTTCATAGTTATTCCTTTTAGGATAATGAATGCATCTACAACATTCATAAATCTCATGAATAATGTGTTTAGGGATTACCTTGATAATTTTGTGTTAGTCTTTCTAAATGACATCCTCATCTACTCAAAAAGTGAAGAAGATCATATTAAGCATTTATATTTGGTTTTGTAATGGTTATGGAAACACAAACTCTATGAGAAATTATCTAAGTGTTCCTTGTTTCAAATAAGAGTACAATTCTTAAGACTTATTATTTTTATGGAAGGGATTTCTATGGATTAGTCTAATATCAAAGCCATAATAGAATGGCCATCACCTAAAAATATGCATGAGGTGTGTAGCTTTATGGTTTTAGAAAGTTACTATAGGAAGTTTGTGTTAAATTTCTCTAAGATAGAAAATATGATTACCTCTCTTCAATATAAATAATAATGTTTTATCTAGTTTAATAAGTTTAAGGAAACCTTTCATATTTTGAAAATGAGGCTCACTTCAGTGCTAATGTTACATATTCTAGATATAAATGGTCATTTTTAGTGATAATTGATGCTTCATGAGATGGCTTAGGAGGATTTATTATGTAGAATGATTCATTT
Source organism: Torreya grandis (assembly GCA_037957365.1). Taxonomy (NCBI): domain Eukaryota; kingdom Viridiplantae; phylum Streptophyta; class Pinopsida; order Cupressales; family Taxaceae; genus Torreya; species Torreya grandis. The sequence continues at coordinate 1,350,367 of JARHVA010001524.1, read as the reverse complement.
TTAGCTTATGAATCAAGAAATTTGAATCCATATGAGGTAAATTATGTTGCATATGACTTAGAGTTAGCTACCATAATGCACTCTTTACAAGTATGGAGGCATTACTTGTTTAGAAAACCTTTTGAGCTCAAAACTAATAATTTGGGACTCAAGTACATATTCACCCAACCTACCTTAATTTTTGTCAAAAATGATGGTTATAATTATTTTCAAATTATGATTTTGGCATCAACTACATTAAGGGAAAATAAAATAAAGTTGTATATGCCCTTAGTCATGCAAGGTACATTGCATATTTGGTTAATATAAGGAGTGCATTTTGAGATCTATTTGTAAAATATTCACCAAGAGATGAATTATAGAAGTAGGTAAAGAAATATTTGTCATAAAATTCATAATATCTTAGATACAAGGGATTCTCACTTAAAAATTATGGACTTGTGAGATACAATGGAAAAATGTGTGCCTAATAAGGAAAAATTGAGGAGTAATATGTTGAGAGAGTTACTCAATGCTCCATATTCAATTCATCTTCATGTGATTAAGATCTTAATATAGTTAAGACCATTATATTTCTATAAATGAATCAAGCAAGATACCAAAAAAAATATGTCTAGATGATTAAAATGTCAGTGTGTCAAGGTTAAGCATATGCATCCCATTGGGTTGTTATACCCACATTCCATACTATAATGGAAGTGAAAGCTCATTAGTATGGACTTTATCCAAGGATTACCTATTTCAAGGAATCATCATGATATGATATTGGTATTTGTTAATAAACTCACCAAAGTAGCACACTTCATTCCTGGCAATTTTATAAAGGATGCACTAATACTTGACAAAATATTTGTAAAGTGTATATATTTAATATGTTTCTATAAATTATCATTTAGACAAGGGCCCTAATATGACCTCAAGGTTTTTTCAAAATCTTATTGTATGCCTAGGTACACAACTAAACTTTAATATAACTTACCATCCAAAAATGGATGGATAAAAATAGAGTGAATCATATCTTGAATGATATTTTGAAGATGTATTGCATGGACCAAAAAGACAAATGGGAATAAAACTTTGGTTGAGTTCACTTATAAAAACTCATTCCAATCAGCTTTGAAGATGGCTATTTTTGAAGATGGAGTGGTCTTTGGACCTAATATGCTTGATAAAATGGAGGAATAATTGAGAATAATAAGGAAGTGATTGGATAAATCTAATGATAGGTATAAAATATATGCTTATTTGAATAGAACATCAAGATAAGTCTTAGTTGGAGATAAGGTTTTTTTGTAGATCAAACCCCAAAAGAGTGCCATGAAGTTTGGGAAATTAGTAAAATTATTACCAATATGTGTGAGATATTTTGGGGCATTATAAGTGATTAATAATATAGTTTATAGACTTTATTTACCACTAGTTTTAGCACAAATTCATAATATTTTTCATGTATCTTATCTTAAGAAATATGTAGCTGATCCTTCACATGTTTTGGAGAATGCATTATAGGTTCTGGATCTAGTGGTGGTCATAGTAGAACCAATGAGAATAATTAAACTCATAATATTAACTTGTGTAATAAGGAAGTATCACAAAGAAAGGTCTAATGGGGATAATATTCTGAAGATAGTGCCACATAAGAGGGTTATGAGGAATTTTATAGGTTGTTTCCTCATCTATTTGAATATTCTTTTGTTGAATGATATTATTTATTTTAACTTTTGTTTGAAATAAAAGTTATCAATAAAATGACCTATGTTAGTAAGGGAGGATGTCACATCCCATCTCACTCTCTAAAGACTGCATTAGTATTAGTAAGAGAAGTGAAACTAATGATTAGTAGTTTCTAATTTTTATGATATTTTTGGAGTTTATGTTATATAGTTGACATTTTTACTATTTTCTTTTGTGTTTAGATATGATTAGATTACACTCCTATGTACATTTAGATATATTATATTTTTGTGTATTGGAATATTATATGGATGTGATTTCACTTATATATCTTATTTGTAATTCATAGATGTACATACATTTTGAGTACTATATTATTCTATAACAAGCTCAGACTAACTTCCTTTTTGTTGACCTAGATGTTTGTAAGACTATCCCTCCCTCACAAAGTGGGACAAAGGGAGAATATCATAGGGTATTAGGTAGTATATATTGGCATTGGGTATAGAAAGAATGAAACTAAACCCCCACACACACACACTTAAACTCTTGACTACTTAAATTAATTAAATATTGATGGCATTCTATGAATGTTTTGAGTGTTTAATTTTCATTAGTTATCTCTATGTTTAATATTGTATGCTTGCATAGATTCTAAGTTTATTATTTATCTTGAAGTGGCATAACCAATTTTTAATGGATGCTCTTGATTAACATAATATGTTAATTTTATTAATATGCATTGGTTGTTTGAATCTCCAGGAAACCATTATATGGGATATACTTTGGTTGTTGAGTTATATTTATGGTAGAATTATTTTATGCATTTCAAACTCATAGAGTATTGAGTGTTTATTAAACCATGTTTTATATTTAAATCATGTTTAGGTTTTTATACATATATACTACCCATTTTAGTGGATAGGGAGGAGAAAATGGGGCAAAAGGGAACCCAAGTAATTATCTTAAATGAGTTTTTGAAACTTAAAGAGAAGTGGGTTTTAGTTTTGTTGAAGGATTTAGAAGCTTTGTTATCATGCAAATTTTGAAACAAATTGAATTAGGTTTTATGTTTCTATGATTTTGGGTTGACTTCACCATTTGGTGAAAGGAGGGGTTTTTCATGCAATTGCCATGACCAAAAAAGGGTTATGGACTGTAAGTTAACAGTAAGAGGAAAAGGTCATTCAAAGATGGAATTTGAGTCTCATTATGGTGATTAGTAGAGTTTGAGGAGAGATGGAAAGACATGAAAAAAGTGGAGAAAAGGAAATAGAACAAAAAGAATGAAGAGAAAATAATTTAGGGAAGGATAAGGAGTAGAACATTTTCAATAAGAAAATAGACTACCAAAACCTACATTTGAATGACATACATTGCAGTAACCACAAAAGTAAAGCTTTGAATTTGTAAATTAAAAAAGTATCAATTTTTTCTTGTGTCTATTATAGGCTTAGTTTCCATTTGGACTTGTGTATGTTACAGACTTAGTTTCCATTTGGAAGAAAAATAATGAATGTTTTATTACTTAGGTTAGTGTATAACCTACATGAATGTATATATTGGTATATCCTTGTGTAAAATTTAGGGTATAATCTTTACACAAATAGGGATGGAACTTAGTTCCATTTATGGGCATATAAAAATGATATTAGAGACATTATGAAATAAATTCTCCATAATTTCATTCCCTATGCATGAATAAAAATAAAGGATAGTTTTTTATTGTTTAGCAAAAATTTCTTCTTGCATTTATGATAAACTTGATTCCTCAAGTTACCTTCAATGTTGTGAAACCTTTTAATCCATTTGATTAAAATTTATGGATTAAAAAATAATTGAGGGTGATCTTTTTGATCTATATATTTAATACAATCTTAAGGGATTTGATTTAAAGTTGTTACCTATAGGTGTATACCTTGCACAAAAATTATAGGTGTGTTCATTATGTAAGAAGTGGCTATCTACAACCATATTTACATTTACACAATTATAAATGCATATGTATTGATATAAATTTGTACAAACCCATGTGATATAAATTTTAGTTGTAGATAATGAACTCAGAGAACATATTAGTAGTTGGTTGTCTCTTAGAACTAATGTTATCTATAGTTATATATTTGAAATGAAATAATATAGTATTTATATGCATATATGCATGAATTCACCATTTAATGGTATGTTAAGTTCATTTTGGTAATTTAACACACACACACACACCCTATAGTTGTTCTTGTTTTGTAATACAACCTTGTGCATATGCGTTCAAGCCTTAATATGGACTGCACTTAAGTTTGCTTTTTTACAATACATCAAATTATATATGACCATGTGTAATATGAGATTACATTGTATACCTTGATGAATCATATAATTTTAGATACTTTTTTTTATTTAATACATACACAATTTTATAAAGATATCATAACTTTATATGGTAACATATGGTGTTGACATATGTGGGAAAGTGGATACCTTGTTTGATGGTGTTTTAGTTGTAAATGAAATAGAGTGTTAAGAAAACTTGAATGGACTTTATATACAAAAATATACTATAGGTGTTCATATTTATTTATAAATATTATTGTGAATATATATAAAATAGTATGGTATAATGTTCATATAATATGCATGGGTGTGTATTATGCATTTATAATATTTAAAATATAAGATTTACCTAGTTAAGGAGTTGTCAAATAAGGATATAAAGGTTTAAAATTGGTATAAAAGTAAACAAGAGGATTATTATTCTAACTCATACTAATAATTAATCCTTGGGTATGTTAAAATGATCCCTTTAGTGTACTACTAGATCTAAACACAAGTTGTGTAATTTTAAAAAGAAATAAAATTTATGGAATTCCTTTGAGATGAAAATAATATATTTATCACTTGGATTTTTTCTAATCTAGGCATATTATTATGCTTTTATTTGGAAATTATGAATGTTATTGGTTGATAAGAACTTGTAATCCTTATATGAGATAATAATAGTTGTGTTATGGGAAATCAATGTGACTTTTCTATATTAGAAGGATGTTTTTACCTTATATTGAATAGATTAAATAAATATGTGTCTTAATTTAATGATCAGTTGTATATTACAAATATTTAGTTATTATACTTTGAAATTGGTTTATGATATTTTTCCATGCATGCTTCATTTGATAACAAGTGATAGGTATACAAAGTTGTTATCATGCAATGCATATATCTATCATTTGGTATCATATAATAGATTTAGATTCATTAGAAAAGATTATGTGTGTGTAATTGACTTGGATCCATGAGAGATATAAATTATATAATGAAAGCTTTGGCCAAAGTAATGTTTTAGCTGAGACATTGTCATTCCACTATACTTTCTAGTTTACATGTGTATGTATCATTTCATATCAAATAGAGGATTTTTTCAATAGTCTATGTGACTAATACATGTATTATTGATTGTACAACATGTTTTATTATTGAATTATTAATATCCAAATTATTTGTATCTTCCCTTTTGTGAGGGGAAGGGCCACTCCTAGTGGGGAGGTGTGCGAGATAATGACAATATGTGGTTGGAGTAAAACCACTTTGATGATGATCTTCCTCTTTTCAACTTACCAACCATCTTGGAATCATACTCATGGATATTTTTACTAATTATTGAGATATCTTATGAGTCTCAAATATATTATTTTACATGGTATCATGTGTATTTTGATATTCAATGATGAAATGTAATAAATTGTACATTCTTATTTATGATTATTTAATACAAGTGGTTGTATATCTTCTACATAATTATAAACATTGTAAATAGTATGTTGTATATTTTTATATAACTATAAATTTTGATTATTTTATTGTACTTATTTACCGTTCACTATGTTATGCATTATATAATGAATCATATCTTCTATTATGTTCTATATTACTTGAAAGCTAAATGGATCGCTTCTTAATCAGTGGGTTAATTATATTTTTTTTGTAATTACTACTATAGATATATTTAGTATTCAAACAATGGGAAATATTGATAATTAATGATTAATGCAAAAAAGTTATGTTAACTTCAAGTGTAATCTAGAAGGGTAGTTACATTTTAGGACTAAACTACTACTGAAGCAGACTTATGATTTTGAAGAAAATGAAATATATTTATGTGTGTCATTCATACATTTAGACATAGGGATCACACACATAGTTAAATGATAAATAGGCACACTTTCATGTGTCAAAATAAAAAGGCAAAATCTTAGGATATAACTACCCAATTTGGAACATAGTGTCAAATGTTATTGATCCTAGGTTGATGGTACCTTATGAGCATCATCAAAGATTAAAAACTAGATCTAAGTGACTCATAACATATCATATCATCCTTCCTTACATATTCCACCTATTTCAGTCCTACATACAACAAGATAAAGCTAATTATCTCATCCCTTTATTGTACCTTTTATAATTATCAAATGTAATAGTCATATCAATTTGAATCCTTTACACTCAAATTTATGCTTAATTATCATATATTGTAATCTAAATTATTATAACAATTTATTTCTTAAATGTGGGTTAGAATTAATTTAATATAGGTTAAAACATATAGGTTAACCCATATATTGATCACACATTGCTAAACCCTATGTTTCCCTTAGGGTTTCAACCTTCTTTCTAATGTTTTTAAATTTCTACCTAAGGGTTTAATTTTTAGACTTGGTTTTTTTTAATTTTCCTAATATTAAAAAATACACCTGGATATAATGGATGAACATTATTTTTATTTTTACAAGACATGAATGTAATAATTTCTTGTTGTTGGCATTTAGTATGTAAAATATGTAATAACTATGTAATAAAATGGAAAAAATATGTATACACTAATAATAATGAATTATCTCTAACCTCAAAGTGTCCATACTTTTATGATATCCAATCCAAGTTTATTCTTGTCTCCACTAGGATCCAAAGGGCATATATGATCCCCTTTATTCCTCCTACTCACATTATGGATTACATAATATATACTATACATCCCCTTAATAGGATTATTATGAAAATATAATTTAAAAATATTCATGATCAAGAAACAAGTACTATGGATAAATTTGATGGCACTGATGTAAATGAGCTAATTGATTATATAAATCTAAATTCATAAATGCTTGATGTAATATTTTATGTATCAAGATATGTATAGAAAAATATTTCCCAAGATAATACATTTTTATAACAATATGATCCCTTTTATGATGTCAACCAACCTTATCAAGTTACTAATCCAATCACAGATGTCCATGCGTCTACTTGTGATGTTACTCTTACATCTACACCTTCTATTTACACATTTGATTTCCACTCAAGGTGTAATAAATATGTAAGGCTTCCCATAGATTTACATTCTTATTCCTACATAAGTACTTATTCCAATTTGATAATGACTATCTATAGTTCATTATCAACCTTGCCTACTACACATACCCTCAAGCAGAGTATTTTAGCTTTTCAAGTTAAGGTGTTGTAGTTAGAGTAAGCTAATTCTATAGATAGTAATTTAATATATTTAAATATTTTTATCCATAATTTATTATCCCGTAACATTTCATATTATCCCTTACCTATAGGTTTTTTAGTTACCAATCTTCTATCATATGATGGTAAAGGTGATATTGAACAAGATTTTTTATTATTCCATGCATAAATTTATGATAATGCTATCAATAATCAGTTGTTGACCAAAGTGTTTCCGTGAAGTCTCAAATTTTTTTATGATGGTTTTATGACCTCGCCTCACCCCCTGACCCCCAATCATTTAATGCATTATTTTCTTTGAAAAATAAATTTCTGAAAAAAAATCCATCAACATTGATGAGAAATTATCTTATGTATAAATTCAAAAACTCAAGCAAGGATCAAAGGAGACAATCAATGAGTATGTAATTTAGTATAAAAATATGCTAACTAATATGACCAGTCCTATTGTATAAAATGAGTTAAAATACATCTTCAATAAGTTTTTGATTGCACAACTCCATGAGTCCATATTATTAAATAAATTTAAGTCTTTTAATGAGTTATCCATTCTATGAGAGATTGAGAAGTTAAACTTATAGCTTTTAACAAACTCAAGTATGCACCTAATGCCCCAACTAATTCTGTAACCATGTTTTAAAGTAAACCAAGATACAAGGTAAAATACAAAGATAATAAGAATGAGACAATGGAAATAGTTAATCTAGTATCACAACATATGAGTCAACTTCTCTTATCCATTCCATAAAATATGTAGTTTTCAAGGTTACCTCAACCTTATTAAAATATATTACCAAAACTATTGGAGTGTAACCTATTATCCTTCCTCTACCACTAAAGGTTTATATGAGTAAACATTTACCTAGAGGATATGATCAAAATGATTATGTGAATTATCACTAAAGTATTGGTCACTCTACCAACATATGTTATAATTTGAGGCATGTGATACAAGATATTATTGATTAAATTATAATTTAAAAGGAGATTAGCCACAATAAATGAATTATAAATTGAAAATATTCAATGACCCATTTCCAAAACATGAGACAACAAAGACTAAGGAAACTTCTAAAGTACATCATACATACAATTTTCATCTTCCTCCCATGATATAAATTCACACACTATATAGGATTATTATCATACTTACATGAACATAACCAAAACAACCCATGATTACATTTGATGATAGTGGGATCATCTATGAGAACTTTATAGATCCATGTATTATTTATATGGGATCACATCAATAAATAACCCATACATAGTGTCATGGTCAATAATGGTTAAATAGAAAACATTTACATAATAAACTTCTCAACTCTCTCAAATACACATAAAAGGATATATAGGATACTATAAGAATTTTTAAAGTATTTAGTGGATAAATACATGACACTCTTAGATACATTATACTACCTATTTAGGTAGGCTCTACCATAGTGGCTAAATCATTCTTAGTCATGTCAAGTAACTAGGTCATTTCATATGGGATCACATCAATAAATAACCCATACATAGTGTCATGGTCAATAATGGTTAAAGAGAAAACATTTACATAATAAACTTCTCAACTCTCTTAGATACAGATAAAAGGATATGTATGATACTATAATAATTTTTTAAGCATTCAATAGATAAAAACATGACACTCTTAGATACATTATACTACCTATTCAGATAGGCTCTGCCATAGTGGCTAAATCATTCTTAGTTATGTCAAGTAACTAGGTCATTAGCATGTTATTAGGACACCCTTGGATACAAAATCTTTGTGCAGTAACTTTTATAAGGCATCGATGTATTGATTATATACATTATAATAAGTTAGTCATAATTTCAAGTATTTGAAAAAATTAATCTCTAAGTCCAATGGTATCTCCTGCTACACCTTAACCACCATTTTAGTCAATTATTAGACCTATTCAAGGTCATTATATATAGGTGTTTATTTCACCCATCCATGATCTCTCTATACACTCATTAAGAGGAGAGTAATTTACTCTCCTAGGCACCCAATTTTATAGTATTGATTACATAAATAAGTTATTCATGACTTACATATGCCACTATCTATTATAACACACACTAATATACTACTATAGATAATTTAATATTTTCTATAGTAAACAAAGGCACTAATACACTACCCTAATAAATAGTGGACCCCATATAGTCCTATACCTTTTATAATTACCCATCATACACATGATCCTATGAGTAGTGATGATGAAAATTACATTACAACAGATGATTCCTTCTCAGATTTTGATACACCTACACCTATTAATTTTTACTAATGAAAGGCATCCCTTGCACTATATGACATAGGACCCCCCCATGAATATCCATTTATGGGATTCTTTTTTATCACCTTTCTAAAATATTAAAAAATATCAAAAGTATCAAATAAATCAAAAAGATAAATTTTTTCAAAATGTTCAAAAATCAGGACCTGATCAAGAAATGATGGATAGTTACACTATTTAAAATTTTATTTACAACATGAATATGTAATATTTTTGAATAATTATGTTTATATTTAATTAATCGATAGTTTAGATCACTACCTATGATCCTTATTTAAGAGAAAGAATGACTTGAAAGCATGGTTACTCCAAAAGCTTAGATATTGATTTGTATGGACTACAAAAGCATAAAATTTTGATATTTAAAACATGTTTGGTAGATGGAATATTATTTTCATACACACATACATTTCAAGGTATATGAGTTTTATGTAGGACATACATATCATACACATATACATAGATGTTGGACCTTCCCTATACCTAGGGTCCATGCCAATGTTGGGGCATTTATTTTCATAGGTTATATTATTCTTAGGTTATATCTTTCTATGAATTTTTACTATGTTTATATACATATATTGCATACACATGACTTAATAGTAACTAATATCTTACATAGTGCTATATGGATGTGTTACTTTACTATGATATGACATTGATATACATAGATAGTGTTAACTAGTTTTAACTTGTTTTATGTTTCATTGATGTTGTTACTCTTTCATGATATGCTAGTCATTACTAATTTATTATGTGTTTACCTTGGCCTTATTTTTCATGACATATTGATATACCTTATGTAACAATAGTGTATATAATTTTTATTTATTTTTAGGTCTCTTTTGTCTTATTAGGTAACTTTTGTATTATTTAATAAGTTAATTTCCATTCTCATAGGAATAGGAAGAGTCACATTGGGAATGTGAAGTGAACATCCATTTTATATTTTATGGTGTAATGTTTGATCTTTTTCAACTTGAATCATGAAATAGATTTTTATTTTCATTATTTAAATAATATTTATGGCTTATCATTAGTATCAGAGTAGGATTTTTCATTGGTTTAATTTCTTATGTCTCTATTACATTTCATTCTTCTAGTTGTATGGATTATTACCTCTAATTCATTGGGTGAAATAACTTTCAAGGCATTTTTATTGAATCATAGAATTTACCATAAGGTGTTTCATTTTTGGACCTGTGTAGATCCTTCTTGTTGCATTTTTATCTATATTTAGCTAAGAAATAGGGGTTTCATTATTTAATTCAATGTAGAACTACACTTTGAATTTTTTGTTAGTTTTACTCTCCTCAGACTGTTGTGTGGTATTGAAAAACTTGTCATGTCTATTATTTAACTATGTGGAAGGACATTTTATGATCCTAAAAGTGATCTTGGACATTTGTAGAAAGCATACAAGGCATATACTATTATGTATATCTCTGTGGATAGGTGTACCACCTCTCTATATCTACATTTCAAATGATTGGTGTCATTTCATTAGCTTAACAATATATTAATTTTATTGTACCTATTATTTTGGTGTGTATATGTGGAGCTCAATGTAGAGGGTTTGAAGATTTCTCATATTTTAATTGATTTATTTCCATGTGGAGATGTGCAACATTTTATTTTATTTTAAAAATATCATACTTTTTGGAGTCTCCAATTTCTATATTTCCAATATTATAAATTCCACATAAGATAAAATTGGAGGAGAGGTACAAAATATTTTAATATTTTTTTTAAAAAAATTAAATTTCATTTCAATGTCATTTTTCAAAATTTTAAATCATTAAAATTTGAGAAGCATTTAAATTTGGATAAATTTTCATTTAAACTTCCTTAAGCAATATAATCTAAGTAAATTTGGTGAAAAACAAACAAATTACTAGATTCAAGGAGAAATAAGTAGATCTACTCTTTTACCCATTAATTACTATCGAAAGGTGTAAATATAGAAATCAATAAAAATTTAGTATATTGATGTATGAGGTTCTCTTTTCAAGTTGGTGATAATGATAAGGTAGATATTTTTCATGTACCATTTTTATATATATAAAAGGGGGCCGTTTTGGAGTGATAAGGAACCAATTAATCTTAAACTCAAAACCTCAAAAAATCAAAATTCAAAAAAAAAAAACTATGCATTCCATCAAATTTATTGTCACCATAACATTAATCAAGAAAGATAACTAGTTAAAATGGTCTCAACAAGTGGATAATACCCTCATCTTCAATGATTTATGGTTTGATATTTATGATACAAAGAAACATTTAGTTGAGCCAACAAGGAATACAAAGGATATTCAAACATGGAAGCATAAAATCATAAAGCATTGGCCTTGATGAGGGCCTCAATGGATTGGTATGTATTTCATAATGTTTAGGGGTAAATTAATCCATGGGAATAATTTCAAAAACTATATGAGCTATATGATTCCCACCTAGATTTGGAATTCAATTATTTGTAGTTGAAGTTGTTAAACCTTGAGTTGAAAGATGGTTAAGTGATGAGATTGGCTTCAGATATATGTGCCATCAAGCATGATGTAGAAACAATGGGTGTAAAAATTGACATATATATGACCAAATTCATAAAATATTGTCTTCCCAACTATTTAACCTACTTGGAGTCTCTATAAACAAGTAATTAGTTGAAGACTCTCACATTTGATCAATTGGTTAAAAAAATGGTAGAAAGACAAAAGGCCTTTAGAAGAAAAATTTAGTCCACAATAGGTGAAAGTGTGTGCTATGTAAAATCAAGTTCTTACATAACATCCAACAAGACCATGTCTTCCAACAATGAAGGTAATAACAATTATAATAGAAAAGGTGGTAAAAATGAAAATCATGGTGGTCAAAATAAAAAATAAGATGATAAACAAAACCTCTACTGTGAACGGTGTGATAATAAATAAATCCATGAGACTCATAAAGGTAGAACTCCATTAGATAAAATTAAGGCATATTGTAAGAATAAAGAGGGAAATTCAAATAAATAATAAAAATAGTCAAACTTGGCTCAATTTACTTGTGAATGTGTGTTTTTAGTATAGATGATAAAGCAAAGAGTGTCTCAAAGAGTTCTTCATGGTTTTATGTTAGGGTTATTGATATTTGTGCCACCCAACATATGAATTTGTAAAAATAAATATTTGAGGAGTAAAATGAATAAATTTTTAGCCTAGTATATCTTGTAGTTAGATCAAGTTTAAAACCATGAAAGAGGTACAATATGACTCATGTGTCCATAGCTTCTAGATTTCAAGCTTGAAAATGTTTTCTACCTTCATAATTTGAAAAAAAACTTGTCCCTAGTGTTCATAATGAAATAATTCCATTCCATTATGTTAGCTAATGATGATGTTAATATTAGGAGAAAAAATGACAATGCATTCATCTTGACTAGATATGAGGAAGGGAAACTACTAAAACTCAGGGGTGAGCCATCAAATTCAAGGAATTATGATAATATTTTATAATATGTAATATCTAGAAACATGTTGTGGAATGCTATATTTGGTCACACTCACTATAGTAACATTTGTGTATTGTAAAATAATGGTGTTGTTAGCATTCCTACATTTCCTATAAAATTAGATGAAAAGTGTGAAGTCTACATCTTAGATAAACATGTAAGAGAATTATTCCCAAAGTCATAGTATAAAGATGATAGAAAATTACAATTGGTTTACTCATATTTGTGTTATCTTCTAGTCTTCTCCACTGGTGGTTATAAGCACTTCATGTTGTTCATTGATCACTACAGCTAGATGACATGGATATATTTTCTAAAGAAAAAATTAGAAACCTTCAAGACATTCCAAAAAAATTGAAACATGATATAAAATGAATCATAGACCTACATCAAGACACTCATGATAGATAATGGTGGTGAATACACTTAAGATAATTTTAAATCCTATCTTTAGCAAAATTGGATCAAACACCATCTCATAGTTCCTCATACTCCGCAACAAAATGGAGTTGTAGAAAGGATGAATATAATTATGATGAATATGATTCATGTTATGTTTTAATTTAAATTAGTAAATATACAATTTTGGGTTGAAGCAACTAAAACATAAGTATACCTATGTAATATATCACCATTAATAGTTCTTGTATCCAAGAATCTATATGAGATGTGGTGTGGTCATCTTCCTTCAGTATGACATCTTCATATTTTTAGATCTACTTGTTATACATTTATTCCAAAGGAGAATAGAAATAATTTGGATAATATGAATAAAAAGTATTCTACTTGGGATATTTTGAATCCTCCAAGGCATATAGGCTATACAATGAGAAAGAAAATAACTTTATTATCACAAGAGAAGTTATCTTTTGTGAGACTACAAATGACAAAGAGCACTTTGATTGGTATCTCAATTGAATTGAAAATTACACAAAGTTTGATGTCTATAGATATTTATTTGTATGTTCCAAATAATGAGTTGGGAACACATATTTGGGAATCTATTGATTTTATATTGTCTCCTATACATGTGAATGAAACTCCTTCTAAAGGAGAGAGTGAAACTTCATTATAAAATGAATAGAGGACACTATAATAGAGGGTATGAAGTGATGTAAATTTATAGGATGAACATGAATCACATAAAACATAAAAAAATATTCCTAAGTATGCAAATCAAACATTAAAAGATGTAAAATCTGATGAAGTTAGGGAAACATGCACTAGAAGTGCACATACATCTGCATCACAATTAAATGAGTCCATTGTATAAATTCAAGATAAATTGGAAATTTCACCTTGAATTATTATCTATAAAAGGATCTTAATGTTTAATTTGACTTATAACTATCCTTCAAACATGTTGAGAAGCTTTAATCTTGGATAAAAGCAATGAAAGATGAGTACAGTGCATTGGTCAAAAATGGGACATGGAAATTGCTTGATCCTCCATATGGATGAAAACCAATTGGATACAAGTGGGTATAAAACTAAAAATACAATCTTGATGGTTCAATTGAAAATCACAAATTAAGGCTTATCACAATGGATATGCTCAAAAAGAAGGAATTGACTACAATTAAAATTTTACACCTACAATAAAATATACTACCATTTGACCCATGTTAGCTCTAGTAGTTTATAATGAATGGAAACTTCACCAAATAGAGGTCAAAAATGCATTCCTAAATGGTGACCTCAATTAAAATATGTGCATGAAACAACTTGAAGGTTTTGTAATAAATGGATAAGAACACAAGGAGTGAAAACTATAAAAAACACTCTAAGGTTTGAAACAAGCCCCTAGAGCATGATATGATAAACTAGTTGATAACCTATTGAACATGAACTAAAAATTTTTTGAGTTTTAATATGAAACTATTTTCATAAAAATAATTGAAAAAATAGTTTTATTTATGGTGGTGTATGTTTATTATTTTCTCATCACATGGAATAATGAATAGTGCATTACAAAGTTTAAATCAAAGTTGATGAAAAACTATAAAATGATTGATTTGGGTTATATTCATTACTATTTGGGTATTAAATTAATTCAAAAACAAAATTATTTATTCATCACTTAGAATAAGTACATTGGTGAAATTTTAAGCAAATTTTAAATGGATTATTTTAATCTCTTAGCATGCCCATGGAACATAATCTCAAATTGACATCTGAAGATTCAATAGATTTGGTTGATGACACTAAATATAGATAACTCATTACAAGTTTCATTTATCTAACCACAACTGAAGTAGATATATTGTATTCATGTAACAACCCAGGGATAATCATTATGTAGTATCAAAAAGGGTCCTCAAATATCTCAAAAGAACATAGAAGATTCAACTCAATTACTTTAGGGTAGGAG
>JARHVA010001524.1:1227500-1330000 GCA_037957365.1 Torreya grandis | reverse complement strand
TTTTTTTGGTTAATTTAAATGGATGCAACTTCAAGAAAGAGCATTTGGTGTGATTTGGTTTTGTGATCTCATAAGAAGGATTGAATATGTGTCCAAAAAAGGTGAGATATATCATTTATAGACATCACTTATAATCATATTTAAAGTGAATAACTTTAATGGTTAGGAAATATTTTTATAGGAATTTCATTCAAAAATTTATTGGGACATGCACATGTATCACAAAATTAATACAAGGTGATATAATGGAGTTAGTTTAGATAATAGAATCAAATCATAGCTTATAGAGCTAGAATAAGAAGAAATTTAAAATTAGTGTTGACTTTGCCTAGTTTTAACAAGGTATTTAAGTTTGATTATGATGCAAATGGTGTAAAAATAGGATACTTATTGAGTAAGTAAGGTAATCCTATATTTTAATTTAGCATGAAACTGAATAATTTTAAGAGGAAATATCATTTTATGATTAGGACTTTTATTTCATAGTGAAAACACTCAACAAGTGGAGATATTACTTGTTGTTCAAGGAGTTTGTGTTATGCACAGAACATAAAGTAGTTAAATTGATCAATAGTCAAGGTAATTTAAAACATAGACATGTGAAGTGGGTTTATTTTATACAATGCTAATGATTTGTGTTGAATAAAAATATTGGAAAGTATAATAGAGTTGTAGATGAGCTGAGAAATAGGTTTATCTTATTAAATGAGATGCAAGGTGAAGTCATAGGATTTGATTCTTTGAAGTAGTTATCCACATAATATGGGGATTTCAAGAACAGATGAAAATCATGTGAAAAACCATTAAGTGTATAAATAATACCATTTTTATACTATTTCATGTGATAATATTATTATTCAAAGGGGGAAAATTATATGTACCTAGAGGTTTTATGCATGATAAATTAATTAATAAGCATAATGGAGGACTATCGTGTCTTTTTTGTAATGATAAAATGTATTCACAATTAGATAAGAGTTATTATTTACCTAATATGGGTTTGAATTTATGTAAAAATGTACAAGGGTATAAAATTTTCCAATTGGAAAAAGTAAAAATTCAAAACATAGGGTTATGTCAACCTCTACCTACTCCTAAGAGACCACGAGAACATATAAACATATACTTTGTTTTAGGATTTCCTAGAATGTAGAAAGGCCATGATTATATTTTTTTATCATATATAGATTATAAAAATACCAAATTTTTTATACATGCAATAAAATTAATGATGCTATGCATATAACTAACTTTTTTAGTGAAGTTATGAGATTGCATGGATTACTAAACAACATAGTATATAATAAAGATAAAAAAATTATTGGAAATTTCTTGAGGAATTTCAATACTAAGCTATATATGAGTTAAATGTATGAGTCTCAAACAATATGGTTATATGGAGGTTTTCATCAAAAGTTTTGGTATTTTTAATTTATGTTATATTTAATGGAAGCTGAGAACCTAGGATTTAGTTTTGGCATAGGGTGAATTTTGTTATAACAATTCAATAAACATAAGTGATAGAAGGACCCCATTTAAAATTAATTATGAGAGTAATTCAAGAGGAGTCATAAAATTTTGTGACATCATTGATGAGAGAAGGAATATTATTAAATAATAATAATTTTTTGAGTATATATGATACATAAATCAATAAGTTCATAAATAATTAGAAAGGAGCACTAAAAGATACTAGAAACACATATATTTGAAGAGAATAAAATCAAAACATTAAGTGGGAGACATGGTATTATCATAAATATGGAAGGTAAGGTTATTTAAAGTAACACGTGACAATTTGAAGTGGCATAAAATTAGATCATGCTGAATTTTGAAAAGTTTTATGTTTAATATTTATGAGATTGGATTGCCTGAGGGCATAAATTTTTTGATATTTTTCAATATGGCAGACTTGTACCTTTATTATGATGTAAAATGTGGTAGATAAATTGAAAGTGAATATTTTAGATAAATTTATTAGAGACAATAGATGCATGAGAAAGTGCACAAAGAAGTGGTGAGGGTGATTGATTTTAGATTCAATATGAAGACACATAAAAATGAGTATAAAGAATATTTGGTGGAGTATAAATACTATGAACTTGAGGATGTGACATGGATGAGTGCATGCAAAATTGTAAAATATGAATTACTAATATCATGTATATTTGAATTCAAATCTCATGGTTCATTTCACTTAGTTTATATGATGTGGGGGCATTTGGGTTCACAAGCAATCTTCCATGACTCAAAAAATATAGTATAGAAATAATTAGTTTTTCAATGGCATGAAATTATTTGTTTGTGCACAAGTTTTTTGAAGTTGTTTTACATAACCTTTTTATACACATATATATACCTCCACACATATATTTTGGTGTGCATAGCTTAGAGCATCATAATAGGAGAGGTTTATGGTTTACACAAATTGTAAAGTCATGCACAAGTCTCATTTAAAGGTCTTTGTAAGAATTTGCAAAATTTTATGTAGATGTGTAAAAAGGAAAAATATTATGAAGTGGATGGTTTTTTGCAACAATTTTATTCTATAAACTTTACAATAGTATTATGATTTTTAAAAAAATTCACAACCTTTTGCATTATCTTATACATAGATTTCATCTATGACTTTAGCTTGCAATGTTTTAAATCTACACATTATATTTTGTGCACAAAGTTATTATGGGCATTTTAACATGACCCATGATCTTGTATATCTCTTAAGTGTTGGCTCAATTTGAAATATATTCTTTCTGTAAAATAAGTAGTTAGACACACATCTTATTATCTATGTTTTATTTCAATAGCCAAACATCACACATGATGAAGAATAAAAATCATGACATCTTGTATAGTGTAACTAAATGTAATATTAAGCATCATATCATGACAAAACTTATCTAAAAACTACAATAATTAATCATCTCAACCTCATAACATTTTCTTAATCACTTTCCTCTATCAAGCATGAGCATTGTTGTGAAATATTTAGCTTGGATTAGCTTAAGATTGCTTATGTCTCAATGTAGTTGAGGGTAAGTTGGAAATTTGGTTAAAGACTTGTAAACCAATAATAAGTTTTCAAATACTAAGTAATCAATATTTTTAAGCATAGATCCAAACCAAATAAAATCAAGCCTAGTTTAAGGAAGAATTTATGTGAGTTACAATTTTAAGTAGTGATCCATAAACTCCACTGATAAATTCTAAGTGAAATTTTAAAAGTATGGATTCTAAATTTCTCAACTTATAAGATGTTGGAATGATTAAATTTGATTAAAATCTGATCCAAAAATCATGTTTCAAAACTGAAATAAAGTGATTTGACAGATCACATCAAATATCCATTGAAACTGTCAGATTTTCCAAATTCTCAATTTTATCCAATTTATTGTAAATGATCAATTCATTAAATTTTGCATTATGATTAAAAATCTGAATTTATAATCTGAATAATAAATAAAACTGAAATGCAAAAATGAATCCAAAGATCAAAACACAGAAATTGCTTATGGGGTTCAGAATTCCTACATCCCCAGGTTCTTATTGAACTAATCCATTAATGTTGCTAAAATTTGCAAGATAAAATAATGCTTACAAACAAAAAAATATCATATCTCTCTATAATAATAGTGATAAAACCTTTGAAAGACCTTGGCTGACTCAGCACGTCCTTCACCTTCCTGAATCACACGTAGAGTCTTCTCCAAAATGAAATTGGCAATTTCTATAGCTCAAAATGGCATCACCAATTCTCCAAAATAGTAAAATTAATATATTTCATAGAGCATATCATAATTATAAACAACTTTTTAGTTTACTCTAAGCTCTGATTCGACCTCTAAGGGTTCCAAAATGATGAAATACAACAAACTGGTCTATATTTTCAATACACAGATGGCCAGAAGCTTCCCTTTAAATACAAGTTCACTCCTCTTAAGTCACTTAGAAGTCCATGGCATAAGTGGTCAAAGCTTATCACTTTTACATGGGAGGTCTAAGGTTCAAGACTTATCCCTTCCTTATAGGGTGTGCTTAAGGTTATCCTTATCCCACATGTGTGGGTCGAGCGGTTTAAATAAGGTTTAAAATAGCCTTTGAGCACCATTTTCTTTGTGGGTTTATCCCACATGCATTGCTACATGATAGGAAAAGGCTTTAAATATCCTTCAACCTCCCACCTATCTCATGGATTTGGCCACACGGCTCCTTAGACTCAGGCTTGCCACCTTGCTCAGGCTTTGGTCTGCGGACTCCTTTGAACTCGCCACATGGCTCAGTCAATCGAGCTTAGTCACTTAATTACACGTGGCATGTTGACGACATGGCATGTCATCAAACCATTTTTTTTTAAACCTTTCATTTTTCCAAGTGTCGACCTCCGATAGGTCCTCGTGCCAAATGTCGAAGCCACATTGAAACATGTGCCATATGTAGAAAGTGACATTTTTTGACCAACTTCAAATGGCCATAACAGGAGCTCCCAAACTCAGATGTACATTCCAAAAAATGCGTCGGAAATCTCTCAAAGATATCTACGCTGTGAAATTGGTTTCATCATGATTTGTAAAATTTTTCTATAATGAACTCCGGATCAAGTAGTGAGATAGGATGTAATGCATTAAAAAAAATTATAATATTAAAAGTATAATTTAGGTTTGTAACAAAATTTTAGGTGTGTATGTGTGTGTTAAATTTTTAATTATTCCATTAAAATCAATAAAGTTCAAATTTTATTTCATTTTATTTCATATGTAGACTCTATGCCATCCCATTATTTGTCTTGAATTTATGGGCTATGTGGTATAAGGTCATATTTTGTTGGACCCCTTAATCATGACTGAATCACATTGATACCTTTTGAAAACCTACTAGATAAAGTTAAAATTGGTAGAATATTCAATGTTATCACTAGAGTATGATGTAGATACCATATTTTTTGAATAATTTACAATGGAAATAAATTAACAAATTAGATATGTTCAAATTCTTGGTCATCCATTTTGCCTTTGAAATATCCCCTTCTAAAATTTGGGAATAAGAGAGTATAAAATAAAATTAATTTTTGGATTACCAAACCTTTGTCCTTATCATGTAAATTATATATTATCACCAAAAATATCACAACTTTGTATGTATACTACTCTTATTATTGGGTGTAGAAACACAAATTGGGCCATAATTTGTATTCTTGTTTTTTATTTCCAATTTTAAGTATTTGGAAAAAAATTAAAATTTAACCCATTTTTAAGATGGACTCAACCCCACAAAAGTATCTATTACATAAAAATATCTTCAATAATTATCCAAAAGGTATCCATTATTAGTATATTTAAATTATTTATCACATTTTATCTAGCCTGGTCTTGAAATTTGAACCCTAATTATCTCCTAGATAAGCGCTCATGGCATTACAATACTACTCTGGATAAGAATTTAGCCTTATAGCATTATCTCTTTTATATTTTTTGGTCTTCCTTCCCATTGTCACTAAACTTACACATTAACCCTTTCCATTTTCATTTTCAAAAGCTAGCTACTACACATGAGTCATCTTAGATCATCCTTTAAATGCAAGGCCTTGTCAAACCATTTGGGTAGTCATAGAATCATGGAGGACTCAAGAGAGAATCAATATAGATAAAATCTATTAAATGAAGGTTCAAGCCTAGAGTCAAGCTTCTCTATTTAAATTATGTTGAAAAATCCTACAAACTTGATATACTTATCAATCTTGGTCTCTTTATATAATCCCTTATACCTAAAGATGGTAATTGAAATTGAGTAGTTGCATTGATCACATCTACAAAAAAAATAGGTTGAAACCTTATTATAGATATTAGATCGAAATGAAATATAAATACATGGATGTTTGATTTTTAGTGTGTGGGATACATAGTTTACAACATTACTTTGATGGTTTCCTAACTCCATTATTATTGTTTTGTTTTGTAGTGTGAAAGATAGGTAATTATGAATATTTATTCATATATAATGTTCTATCGTACATATCTATGAAGTGAAGGTAATTTAATTAGTATGATGTAATACATAGGCACTATAAAAATCTAACTCTTAAATTCTACATAGATAACCCTGATAACACAGAGACAAGATCTACAACATAGAGACAAGATCAATGCGTAAGACTTTCTCTGGTTGGGCATATACATGATAGGTTCATAAAAACTATGTGCTTGTCTCATATAATAGTGTAGGTATATAAATTAATGAGCATGTCAAATAGAATCAACATTGTCATAATACAATCTTATATTTATAGAGTGGCCAAGATGCATGTGTTTCTTAACCTCTTTATTAATTTATTACATTATTATAGATTATGTTTACAGTACATGGGCTTATTTACATATTTATTAAACTTAAGTAGGTATAAATTATATATTTTAGTTATTTATTCTTATATCTAATAAAATTACCTTTTTTTATTCTTATTTTATGTAAAAACCATAGTTAGGGTAAACATAAATGGGGAACCCTAACTTTTTCTAACATTCAAGCTAGGGTTTGTTATAAAAACATTCTTTTCTTACATTTTCATGACTTTATTTTGATCTTATTTTTGGATTAATATGTTCACATTTCTGACCTTAATTTATATGTAGGTTTTTACATTATCCAAATCTCACATAGGGTTTGATTTTTTTTTTTAAACCCTCCTCCCCTTAAGGTGTGATCATCCATTTAAAACATTATTTTCATATTTTCACCTTCATACCTTTGTGTGTTCATTGCTTAATTATTATTTAAACTTATATTAAATGGATTGAAATAGTATTATTGATTACATTGTTGAGAATTTTAAAATAATTATTCTTACAAACCTTAATAACATTCATGATATGATACATGAAGTCAGAAAAATCATGAATACTAATTTCTTATACTTTGTAACATATGTCTGAATCCTATGCCTACGCAAAATAGTGAATATATATCCATTATTAATGATGAAATCCAACCTTTGATTAACCTATAAAAATTAAAATAATTTTTAAACATGACCTAATATCTATAATGCATTCCTTTGATAAATTAAAAAATAAACTACAAATCCTATCTCTAAAGATAGTGTCACTTGAAGTTAACATTACATAATTACATCATAATGTTTCAAAAACCAAATGTTTTATCTTTAGTAATCAATATAGATAATTTTGTGATGATCATTTTCCATTTGATGAAGTATTTGCAATGTGTACATATGATATTATCCACATAGATTAATTTATTATGATTAATTTAGGGATTTAATGCATACATATTTCTAAATCATCTTATATGATAAATTATATTTGTTTATTTTATTGTATGCTCATATGTCATGTCAATCAAATTCTAAAATATAAAACATTGATAAATTACAAAAATGAAAAAAATCCTTAGTGATCATCACCAATGCATGTTTACTATACCATAGCCTTGTACATAGTTATTCTTATGCTATTTATTTTGCCTTACATGTGCCTTCTTATTTTTTTCTTTTTCAAAATTCCAAAAAAATATAAAAACATTCATAAAAGATGAAAAATACAAAAAAATATTTGCCTTTTTCTTGGTCATATGATGCACATATACTATTTTACAATGTATTATGGATTTTATGCATCCATGTTTTCACACTTATTTTATAAATGGTATTCCTTTATCTAGGTAAAACGCGCATTAATATAGTTAGATATGCTTATCAATACTATTTAAATCTCTCCAAATATAAAGATGTTGTTTATTATGGTAAGTAATCACATTAAGATATTGTATACACTCATATTTTGGTATTAAACACTTGACAGTGTGTATTTTGGCCAAACCTTAACTTACCTAACTTATGCTTACATTAATTATTCTTATTTTTCCATTCCTCATAGTCAATCTCTCATATAGGAGCCTAACCCTTCCCAAAATTTGTTATAACTACATAATATATTCCTAGTCTTTCCCTAAATAATATAATATCAGTCTTAGAATGTCTCTCAATATCATATCATTGTTCCTATTTCATGGTGTAGACACTAAAATTAACATTTAATGTTAAATTAATGCACTTGTGACCATTCCTTATGCATACTTAACCTATGCTCAATTCCAAAATTTTAAACTATTATTCCTCTACTTCTAAGTGGATGACCCTCTCTCCTTAAGAAACTTTGATATTAAATGTTCATATTCCTCATTCCAAGCAACTTAGACTCATTATTTTTTTATTTTATTTTAACTTTTTAGGACTTAGTGAATGTAAATCCTAGGTTGCTAAAGTTTTTTGTAAAGTAAATCAGGGTATAAATATGCAATAAATATAACCTCTGATTTAAAATATAATTGACCTAATTTGACCTTCATAAAAATAGCAATAAATAATGTAACTACTTAGCTAGAAAATGACTAAAATGGGAGATCTAGAAGCGATAAAATAAGATAGAGGCTGATCGAAGTGAAATGGATATGATCCAAGTGTTAAAACTCTTCTTGGATAGTAACACCCTAATTGGATAGTATCACCATGTGGCACTAGTGTCCTTATTTTAACACTAGTGTCCTCTATATAGGATTGTTTTGAGCTTCTAGGTATACCTATGTTTAGGTTTACCAATCCTATTATTGTACACACTAGTTATAGATCTTTGTAGATGACTTATTTTGACTTATTTTATGTCTAAACCCTAAACCTCCATATTACTAGGGCATCTAGTTGACATAAGTAGTAAAGTGTGTTTGTTATTAGGGTACGCTAGACATCATCAACACCCCATTGTGATAAGATTTTCCTAAATACTAATACTTTGAAGAGGGATCAAGCTTGATATAATTCTCCCCACCTAAGCATTGGTGCAAATGTAAGAAAAAATAATATGAATGTTGGATTGAGTGTTTTGAATGTGATTGATACTAAAAATCTAATTAATTTAGAGCTTTGGAATGTTATATATGGTTGTGTGAAGAATTAGGGAAGAATAGGGATTGATAACTTTGATTGTCCACAACTTATTTTGGTTTGTTTATGTAATTTGCATCTAATCTCCATCTAGTAGTTAGAGGACTAAAATTCATGTGTGTGTGTGTGTGTGTGTGTGTGTGTGTGTGTGTGTGTGTGTGTGTGTGTGTGTGTGTGTGTGTGTGTGTGTGTGTGTGTGTGTGCGCGTGCAATTCTAGTGTTTGTGCAAGTCCTAAAATAGGTCTAAGCAAACCCTAAGTGGTCTTTGATTTGAAAATATATCTATTGGTAACAAAAGGAGGGGAAATGATAATAGCACCAAAACTAGGACACTAGTGCCATGAAGCATTGTTGTCCCTACTATGGTGTTAGTGTGTAGGTTGTAAAACCTAATGTGCTAAGGGTTAGGATGTAAAAGTGAGGGTCTAAGACTAGTTTAGGGATGCTTAGGGATGCTTGTATCCCACACAAAGTTTGGATACGTGTTTAAATAGGACCTAAGATAGGTCTAGAGATAAGTTAGGTATGGGTGGTCTCAAGTAGCACTCAAGTGTCATTTTTAGGTGATTATAATTACCCCCCTTTATACTATAAATGTAGCAAAGTAAAATGACTATGATAAAAGAAAAAAGAAGTGTACCTAGACTTACCTAAGAGGCAAAGCCCATGAACCTAGATCTAAGTATGTGAAGCATGCTCCATTATAGATGTCCTATAAATGAAATATGTATAGATAAATCCTTACTTAATAGATATCAAAAGTAAAGAAAAAAATGATTAAAGAGATAAAACTGAATAAAGAGATAAGAGAGAGGAAAGGAATGAATACACCTCACTAGTACGTGAACCAATTCATAAACCTAGTGACAACCTATGTGTGCATGTAGATAGTGATCAATTATTGAATAGATCAGACTGAGATAATGGATTTCTCAATCCCCATGTGTGGGTGGCTCAATAACTCAATCTAATTTTGACTCCATCATTGCCCACCCCTGCTTGGTGAATCATGACCTATCAATAGCTTGGATTGGATTTATGGTGTGTCTAACCCTCTCATGTAGGTGGATCAATAACTCGAGTATACTATGACTCCATCATTACCCACATATATGTAGTAGATGCATATGAAATTAAAACTTCATGATATAACTAGAGATATTTAATTATGTATTTTAGCTCTACAACCACTCAAGAATATTAGGTAGCTCTAGGCCACTCAAGAATGCTAACCACTATAGATGGAGTAAGGCATGAATCTAGTGGGTAACCTAGAACATGGTGTCTAATGTGTATAACATAAATAATGACATGGAGTTTGTCATTCCATCTAATCAACTAGTGTATAAGTGAGCATATAGAAATAATGTGTCGTGTATATGCCTCCAAATTTGTTATCTTAGTATATGGATTCTATACTAAGCTATAATAAATTATATCTAAGCATCTAAAATAAAATGAGAATAATCATATAATCCATGAAGCCTCCAATCTAAGAAAATTGGTATAAATCTAAGCTAATTTAAGCCAAAACTAGTCATCTATAATTGAACATGTGCAAACTTGGACTATACCTACTATACTTTTCTGGTCAATCTAGAATTTTTTGAAACTAAGGCTACTAGATAGTAGTGCCATATCTTAGATAGTAGCACCATATGGTGATAGTGTCCTAATTTTGGTGTTAATGTTCAATAGTTTTGATTTTTATGCAACTATAACTCATCTCTATGTCATTATTTCCCAGTGTGTTTTTTTAAAACTAATTTATGTATTCTAAGCTTGTGTGTTAAAAAATGTACTCTGAGTGCATTCAGATAGCCTAATCTCTATGACAAAAGTGTATGAATTCCCCCTATTTTATGTGGAATTATTAAACCTCTACAAGAACTATCCTTAAAATAAAAATATTTGTAAAATATGTGTTATCTAGATCATATATGATATCTTCATAATAAACCAACATGATTTGCATACATAACATCAAAATGTAAGATAATTTGAGCATAAGTTTGTAATGTGTGATGTATGTTAGTTCTATAATTCATAAGGCTATCAAGATAGATATAACAGTGTATATTAATAGTAAATTTGAGTAATAACTAAGTAGTTACCTAGGGGGATGAAGCATGATATCCATCACATCACCCAAGTAGGAAAGGGAGATACATGATATCCCTCATAGCATCTAAAACTAAAGTGTGTAACAATCAAGAGACAAGTGTCATGTCTATGATGCATACAAGAAAGAATATATACAACACACATGAGGCACACAAATTAGGCCAAGGGACCACAATAAAAAGGACATGGGAACATGTCACTAAATCTAATAAATCAATAAATACAAGGACATGTTCAAATGTCTACATACACATATAACAAGCAAGTTGGATTATATCCACATATAATAACATGTTCAAATGTCTACATACATAATTAGGAAGGCACATACAAGGACATGAGCACATGTCCAAAGTATACATATAATGAAAATAAGTAGTGTAGAGACATAGAGTAATGCCATATTAAAATAACCTAAAATAGAAGAATCATAGAGAATAATCAAGTCTAAACTAGGAAATTTAGAGATTAAAGTATACATAAACAGGTGGTACAAATTTTGTATAAGAGTAAAGATGAAAGTAAACTAAGAAATCTAGAGAGGAAATTATACATGAATGTGTGGTACAAATTTGTATAAGAGTAAAGATGTACATAAGTTAAGTATAAATTAGTACTAGAAGACAAAAAATATAAGTAGGTGTAGGATGATATATATCAATCTATAATAACAAAGCTATAATAAAAAAGCTACAAATGAAAGTATACATGAACATGTGGTACAAATTTGTATAAGATCAAAGATGAAAGTAAATTAGGAAAGTTAGAGATGAAAGTATACATGAACATGTGGTATAAATTTGTATAAGATCAAATATGAAATTAAATTAGGAAAGTTAGAGATGAAAGTATACATGAACATGTGGTACAAATTTGTATAATATCAAAGATGTACATAAGTTGATTTTAAATTAGTAGTAGAAGATAGAAAATCTGAGTAGGTGTAGGATGATATATATGAACCTGGATTTGAGTATGTGAAACATGATCCATTGTGTTTCCTATAAATGAAATGTGTATAGATCAGTCTTTACTTAAGAGATATCAAAATTAAAGACAAAATTGATTAAAGAGATAAAATTGAGTAAAGATATAAGAGAGAGAGGAAATGAATGAATACACCTCACTGGATACATGAACCAATTCATAAACCTAGTGACAACCTATATGTGCATGTAGATAGTAATAAATTGGTGAATAGCTTGGACTGAGCTAATGGTTTTCTCAATCCCCATGTGTGGGTGGCTCAAGAACTCAATCTAGTTTTGACTCCATCATTACCCACCCCTACTTGGTGGATCATGACTTGTGAATAACTTGAATTGGATTGATGATGTGTCCAACCCTTTCATATAGGTGGATAAATAACTCAAGTATATTATGACTCCATAATTTCCCACACATGTGTATTAGATGCATATGAAATTGAAACTACATAATAGAGTTGGAGATGTGTAATTATGTATTTCATCTCTACAAGCACTCAATAATATTAGGTGGTTCTAGGCCACTCAAGAATGCCAACCATTATAGATAGAGTAAGGCATGAATCTAGTGGGTAACCTGGAACATGGTGTCTAATGTGTAAAACATAAAAAATGACATGGAGTTTGTCATTCCATCTAATCAACCAGTGTATAAGTGAGCATATAGAAATAATGTGTCATGTATATGCCCCCAAATCTAATATCTAAATATATGGATTCTGTAATAAGTTATAATAATCTATATTTAAGAATCTAAATAGAAATGGGAATGATCATACCATGCATGATGTCCCCAATCTAAGAAAACTAGTATGAATCTGAGCTAAATTGAGCTAAATTTGGTAATCTATAACTAAACCTAGGCAAACTTGGACTATACCTACTATACATTCTTGGTCAATATAGAATTTTTTGAAACTAATGCTACTAGATAGTGGCACCATATATTGGATAGTAGAAAAATTTGGTGCTAGTGTCCTAATTTGAGTGCTAATGTCTAACATTTCTAATTTTTGTGAAACTATAACTAATCTATATGTCATTATTTCCCAATATGTTTGGTTAAAACTAATTTCTATATTCTAAGCTTGTGTGTTGAAAAATGTACTCTAAGTGTATTTAGATAGCTTGATCTTTGCGATAAACCCCTATGATGTCCCTTATTTTAAGGGGATTTATTGAACATCTACAATAACTATCTTTAAATTAAAAATCTTTATAAAATGTGTGTTATCTAGAGCATATATGATATCTTCATAATAAACCAATATGATTTGCATACATAACGTCAAAATGTAATATAATCTAAGCATAAGCTTTTAATGTGTGATGTATGTTAGGTCTAGCATTCACAAGGATATTAAGATAGATATAATAATTCATATTAACAAACAATTTTAGTAATAACTAAGTAGCTACCTAGGGGTATGGACCATGATATCCATCACATCACCCAAGTAGGAAGGGGAGATGCATGAAATCCCTCATGTCATCTAAAACTAGGGTGTATGACAATCAAGAGACAATTGTCATGTCCATGATGCATATAAGAAAGCATACATACAACACACATGAGGCATGCAAAGTAGGCCAAGGGGACACAATCAAAGGGACATGGTAACATGTCACTAAATATAATAAATCAAGACATACAAGTACATGTTGAAATTTACACATACATAAACAACAATCAAGTTGGCTTAGAGCCACATAAAATAACATGTTTAAATGTCTGCATACACAATAAAGAAGGCACACACAAGGACATGGCCACATGTCTAAAGCATACATATAATGAAAATAAGTGACATAGATCCATAGAGCAATGGCATATTAAAATGCCCTAAAATAGAAGAATCATAGAGAAAAATCAAGTCTAAACTAGGAAAGTTAGAGATGAAAGTATACATGAACATGTGGTAAAAATTTGTATAAGAGAAAAGATGTACATAAGTTGAGTATAAAGTAGTAGTAGATGAAAAAAAATATGAGTAGGGGTAGGATGATATATATCAATATATAATAGCAAATCAAGAGATGAAAGTATACAAGAACATGTGGTTTAAATTTGTATAAGAGAAAAGATGAAAGTATACATGAACATGTGGTAGAATTTTTTATAAGAACAAAGATAAAAGTAAACTAGGAAAGATAGAGATGATAGTATACATGAACATGTGGTACTAATTTTTATAAGAGCAAATATGTACATAAGTTGAGTCTAAACTAGTAGTAGATGATAAAAAATCTAAGTAGGTGTAGGATGATGTATAGTGAATGTAAATCTTAGGTTGCTAAATGTCTATGTATAGTAAATCAAGGTAAAAATATGTAATAAATACAACCACTAATTTGTAATAGAATTTATTTAGTTTGAGATTTTCAATAAAAGCAATAAATAATGTAAATAATTACTTAGCTAAAAATGACTGAAATGGGAGATCTATAAGAACTAAGATAGAGGTTAATCTAAGCTTAAAAAATAAGATCTATGTGTCAAAACCCTTCTTAGATAGTAGTTCCCTAATTTTATAGTAGCATTATGTGGCACTAGTGTCTTTTGTGTAAGACTATTTTGAGTTTCTAGGTGCACTTGTGTATGGGTCTACCAAGCTTGCTCCTATGTGCATGAGTTTTGGATCTCTATAGATGACCTATTTTGACTGATTTTATGTGTAAACCTAAACCTCCATATTGTTAGGGCATCCAGTTGAAACAATTAGTAAAGTGTGTTTGTTAGTGGGGTAGGCTAGACATCCTCAACACCCCATTGTGATTAGAGTTTCCTACATACCAATACTATAAAGAGGGTTCAAGCCCAATTTAGTTATCCCAACCTATGTTTGGTGTAAGTGTGAGTGAAACTAGTATGAATGTTGTCTTGAGTGATTTGAATGTGCTTGAGACTAAGAACCTAAGTAATTTGAGCTTAGGAATGTTGTAGATGGTTATATGTAGAAGTAGGGTAGAATATGGATTGATAACCTTGATTATCCAAAACTTATTCTGAGTTTGTTTGTGTAATTTTCATTTGATTTCCATCTAATGGTTATAGGGATAAAAATTTTGCATGTATTAAAAGAGATCTAGGCCAACCCTAGGTGGTCTTTGATTTTAGAATATATCCATTGGTAAAAAATGAGGGAAAATGACAATAGAAAAAAAAATGGAAGACTAGTGCCATGGGGCATTATTGTCCCTATTATGGTGCTAGTGTTTATGTGGCATAACCTAAGGCACTAGGGGATAAGATGTAAAAGTGAGGGTCTATGAATTCTTTAGGGGTGTTTGGGGATGTTTATGGCCTACACAAAGGCTAGATAAGTGTCTAAATAGGCCATGATATAGGTATAGGGATAATATAGGGATGGGTGGTCTCATGTAGCACTATTAACACTCAAGTGTCAGTTTTAGGTGATTACATATCCATACTTCCAATTTAGTTACCTTTGTTCCTTAGATGAAACTTCTTCAATATAATCCTATTGGTTAGTGGTGTATGAATTCATTAGTTTTACCATCCCACCAGTTAATAGATAATTTCTTAAATTAAAATTCATTAAAATGGGTCATCTTATATGTTTCACAATCCCAATTTAAGTAAATCCCAAAAATACCACTATATAAGCACATTTTCTACTCATTTTTTCACTAGAAGGATAGTGGCTCACAAAATTACAAATTCTATATATATATTATAATTACATGATGAGAGTAAAACATCTATTCCTCCAAATTATGAGTATATACAACCCAAGAATTCCTAAGCTAAGTCTGAATACAATAGCAAGGTCACAAGTCATTTTTTCAAGCACTTAATAACACCTATATTGTACCAACATATAAAATTTCATTTGTTGTACACATACCACTATAACATGGGAGAAATACATGGAGATTTATCCCTATTTAGGGTATTGGTATGTAATAAATTCTCAACACATGGGGTGCTGAGGTTAATCACAACCTTATCCCCTTGCATGTTTCCCCAGTTTTATTATGTTTTCCCCCCTTATCATTAAATTAGGGTTTTAAGTAAAGATAAAGGTAAACAATGGATCTCATAGTAAATCAAAATAATCTACATATACATGTAAGATCTAAAATTTAAGTCACAATGATCATAATTTACATAGAATGAAAAAACCCTTAAGGATGTTGGCACACTCTACAAACAATAGTGCAAGTTGACCTAGTGCAAATAGTGTCTTTTTAATAGGATAATGTGGATCCCCATTCATGATTCAAAACAACCTTACAATTCCCATAGTTAATTAAATAGTCATTATTTTAGTTCTACATGACCAAGTCCCAGCTTAGTCATCTCTTTCTTAATACTTTCCCCTTTTAGCATATTTCTAAAAATTAAATTCAAAATCAATCGAGTGTATTTATTATATATTAAATGCATTCTTACTTGATCATTAGTTTGTCTTAGTTATATTAATACTGTCTTTATCTATATTTTGATAAAATATATTGGTGAACCCATTTATTTTTGAATATTAAAAAACATTAACCATTCAAGTTGTTGGGGTTTTTTTCCTTTTTTTTATTGTTTCCAATTATTGTATTAGGGTTTTCATATTTAGTAAATTATTTGTTAACAATAATATTTAAAGTTATATTTCATATTTTATGTAATCTAATAAAGTTGTATATACCTCTCTTAGAAATTTGAGCATACTTATATTTTTTTATAAAGCACATAAGATGGATAAAAACAAGGGTATCTCAGGATATTCAAATAATAATGAACAAGTTGAATATGTATAAGTTCATGACAATATTTCAAATCATGAATAATATAATTAAGAAAACATTGATTAACAAGATGAACATTAAGATGTAGTTCCAACAATTAAATATGAATTACCAAAGCCTTATAAATTGCAAGTTAATAATATTTTATGACAAAAAAATCATGAACAACCTAAATATTATCTTAAGATCTTACAAACTCTTTTAGAAATAAAAAGTGAAAATGTGGCTCGATAATATAAGACCTATATTATTATGGGTTACTTACCTTTCTATGCATCACTCAATACAACTTTTAAACTAACATCTACTCTAGGGGAAACCAAAGGGTTTCAACATATCAATAAGCCAATCTTTACTCAATCACTTGTTACACCACCTTTGGTTAGCATGCATTTTATTACTAATGTATAATCACTTATGCAAAACATTATAGCTCTATAGGCTAAGGTCTTATATTTGTAACAAGGTACTTTGAAACCTAATTAGACAATTGACTCTTAAACTTTACTACATACTCTATTGGCTTAGTATATTTTAAATTATCCTTTACCACCTAGTTTTGTGGCACCTAAGCTTACATTTTATGATGGAAAAGGTGACCCTGATCAATATTTAAGGGAAATTCACATAGCATATTTGGACTATGCATCCAATGATAAGTTGTTGAACAAGTTGTTTCACAAGATTTTAAAAGAGTATGCTCTACGACAATTTTATGATTTACCATATCATTCAATTCATGTATTCAAAACTTTATCATATTTTTTCCTTGCACATTTATTAATTAATATAAGTGAAAAGATTGCATATGTTCATATTTTTAAATAATAATATAATGAGTACTAGCAAAGGTTCCTAAAAAGCCCTTCAAAATATAATAATATAGGGATAGCTTACACAAGTAGTAATCAAAGTAAATAGTATTTAGAAATTCAAACTAAGTATATTCATTAACAATCACAATAGATAGTTTGTGAAAATAAATACAACCTTATAGAATGTAAATAGTTTGTATAAACTCATATGATTAATAGATTAAAGCAAATAAAGTACTCATTTTGCATAGAACACTGATAAAAGATAAATAAGAAAACTATTTTAGAATGATATGTATTAAGCTCTATCACATCAAATCCATATCCAAATACAATTGAGCACTATATATAATGTTTTACAAAGTATTATCTCTTCATATTCCATCATTTTTTATGCCTAAAAAGATGGAATCTTTGCATTATAAAATTTCTTGTTATGATTACAAAGGTTGAATACATACAAAAATATTAAGAAAAATATAAAATAGAACAAGTTTCACACATTTACATCAAATATATTTTGTTATTTTGGTAGCCTTGTTCACTCAAAACTTTCCCAGACTTGATAGTTATCTCATCAGGATATAAAGTCATAGCAAGGGATCCTAATCTAAAGCTTGAGTTAAAGAGTTGAAACAAAAATAAGATTTTAAATTATCATTACATCTATCATTTACTTATTTTCACCCTTTTTTCACTATTTATCAACTCTTTCAGGGTTTCAACTAAGTAGTCTACTAGCCTACCACCCCATTTTGGGTTTTCAATATGATAGCTTAATTAGGTGGCTGCCCTTTATGGTTTTTTAATCAGCCTAGCCCCACTCATAATGTTTAAGGTCATCCTATAGATTTTTGTCAAAGCTTGTGAAAAATAAAAAAAATAGAAAGTGCAGTACCTATTAAGTAGGTGGTGTCATGATCCAGCTTGGCTGCATAGTAGGCTACTATGATGATGGATCTATTAGAGAAAAAAATGAAGAAATTAGTTATGTAGAATCTATTGGTAGAGGTTATTATGGATATTATATTATTGTTGTGATATTTTTTGGAAATATTCTTATGTTGAAGAATTTATTATATATTATGGAGGAATGAATTGTGGCTCATCAACAAGTTTTGCATTGGATAGATCAAGTTGAAATGGAGCTTGGTTTAGCATTTTTTATCCATTCATCACTTCTATTACCATAGTGAGAAATGTGCATAACAAGACTTGAATCACCATCAATTTATAAATATCTTCCTCTTATATAATGGTTATGAGTTCCCTATAATTTGATGCTTTGATTTGAATGTCCTAAGATACATCCTCTAATTGGTCTACATACTTTTATGCCTAGATGTCAATAAATTAACTACATAGAATCTCATTTTTTCATGTCTATAATTTTTACATAGCATTATCCCTTGAATCAAGTAACTAATTGAGTGTGTTGTTCATGGATTTAGGGGTAACTATATGATATTCCATTACAACTTTGGCTTTGTCTACCCTAATGAACTCTAGCTTAGCTACAAATAATGAATTGGTAATCTATTGCTTCTAATTCAACATACCATGTGTTTATCATTTTTATTAGAGAACATATGTATCCAAAACTCATTCATACTCCTCCAAAAAATCACATATCACCTCTATTTATACTTTGATGTTTTTCCCTTGAGCTTCATCTTATGCATAGTCACCCATATTTTTATTAGTTACACAAATAGAGCTAAGAAATACTTTTATTTAGACATAACCTAGTCACCTAAGACTTAGGTAACTAGTGTATGGTAGTTGGTGTCATTCAAATGGCATGCATTGGTGAATTAAAGGCTTAGATATACATTCTCCTCTTATAGTTTTAAGACTTCTTACACTAAGGCCAAAGCCATATGTGCTATTGATTCTTGGAAATAATTTGTGCCTTCAATTTGTTTGGTTAATGGTAGATGAGAAACATCCAAAAAAAATTCTTACATAGTCATATCCAGATCCATAGATGTTGTCACATTCATTGTAGGGGTCATCATGAATTATGAAAAAGTGAAAAGGGGTCATCATGAACATCCCATATCTATTGGCTAGTGATTTAGGGTTTTGGCTAAGAATCATCCTCTTATGCACCTCTTTGTATCACAAATTCATGTTGTTTTATGCCCTCTATTTTTTACTTGGTTGTTGCCTCTATGATAGCTCTAGATTTAGCTTTGGATTTGACCTTATCCTTAGATTATACTTTATCTTTATATTTCACTTCAAACTTGACCTTAGATTCTACCTCAGACTTTACTTTAGAATTCACTTGAGCCTTAACCTCTATATCAACTTTGACTTTAACGTCTACGTCAGCCTTAGCCTAGTTATCTACCTTGGTTTTGGATTCAACTATATAATTAGTTTTGTCTTTTATTTCCTTTTCCTTATATGCTCACTTGGATTGATCTTCTTGGATGCATAGACATTTTCTAGCCTTTTGCTCCTCCTAAGACTTTTTAATTGCAGATTCCTCTTCTTTATTTTATTGTATAACCTATGCTTCTTAGTGTTTCTTTACATATTTTTTCTTCTTGACCTCTACTTCTATGGATCTATTATTTTGAGGCTTTTCTTATTTCAAAAAATTTCATATGTTCTTTTTTTGCAATATGTTGTTTTTGCTACTCCTCTTTGGATGTAGCCTTGCAATTTTCCTCTTATTTAATTTTCTTCTTATCTTCCTTCTCCCTCCTCTCAACCTCCTTTTTCACTTATATTATATCTTCTTAGTCCTATGCATCTTCATTTTGTGGATCTAACTTGGTAAATTGGCCACTTCAGGCTATTCCATGGGTTGATGAATCTATCAATGTAACTAAATTAAATATTCTAAAGAAGATGATTTCAAAATAGTATTCCTTCACATAGCCATCATATTTATAGAATTTAACAATGGAATGAGGATCTTATTTTTCCTCTTCATATTTTGGACCTATGATTGTTGATGAGAGTCATGTGATTCTTTTGATTTACTCTCCTTTGTTGGGTATATGAAATACACCATCATGTCCTTGATCATTGGTGATGGTCAATATGTAGCATGTGTCTTTGGTCTATGTAGTAAGGCTAGAGGAGAGATTTCTTGTGTCACTAAGTCTACTTTATACATAATAAAATATCATACATTTGGGTTTACTTATAAAATTTATACCTATAACCATTATCAAGTTGATTATTGACCTAAAGTGTCAACTACAATGGAAAGATAAGGTTGGGTGATGTCAAACCATAGATAATTTATTACCTAATTATACACCTAATAGATGCACATTACTTTCCAAAAAAATATTTTTTCTCCTCTTCTTGCTCATAAACATCATTGCCATTGTCTATGAGCATGAAGTATATAACTTATAGTTCTTTGACTCTCATCTCTCCCAAGTCACACTCAACCTCTATCTTCAAAACATGTTTATTATCAATCCAAGACTTGGTATGGTATGTCCCCTTATTTTTTAGTGGTGTAAAATATCATCCCAATGGTTCCTTCATCTTTTCATTGTCATTCTATGATGTATCCATTGGTGTTTATGTTGGTGCTTGTGTTTAGG
Source organism: Torreya grandis (assembly GCA_037957365.1). Taxonomy (NCBI): domain Eukaryota; kingdom Viridiplantae; phylum Streptophyta; class Pinopsida; order Cupressales; family Taxaceae; genus Torreya; species Torreya grandis. The sequence goes on along the minus strand of JARHVA010001524.1, from coordinate 1,308,783 downwards.
GTTGAGTTTGTATTTAAGGTTGTATATGTTATTATAAACTTGGGGGTATGGAACATAGTGGTTTTACCCATATAGATACTAGGGATTTATATTTCAAAACTTATGCCTTCACATCCAACATGGTGATGAAAAATGGTAGTGGAGTTACAATTGCTTTTGGTAACTTGTGTACTTTTATTTGGATGTCATTGTGTAACTTGGTAACTTCTACATGTTGTTCAAGGTTTTTGTATGTCCTGAGGTACCTTGGGGTGTGAAATAATCATGTATTATATCTCTATCCACCACACATTAAATATACCTATTTACTTATAATACTACCCTATGTTAGTCTATTGAATGTTGGGGAATGCAACAACAGGACAAAAATATCCAAGAAGAATGACTAGTCCTTTCAATGATTTCCATTATGTGAAACAAAGTAGTAAGACCAAAAATTGGTATTAGAATTCCTATGAATTACCTATGAGAATATTTTCAATGTTTTTATGAGTTTGGGGGCTAGAAACTTAGGACATTTAAAATCCTCATACAATTATATCATGTGATACACAATGTCCACAACTCCTTTGGTTGCTTGCTTCACTTGATTTATTATCTGTCAGAATCATTTGGAAATACATTTAGATAGGATGTCCATTAAAGTATATTCTACAAACTGAATGGGTATTCCTCTACCTACCCTTGTGTATTTTTCTCTAGTGTTAGGGTGTATAGGTGGAGTTATGTATTTTTAAGGTATAAAAGTCTTACCTTGAGATGGAAGTCTTGTTACTCTTGTCATAGTCGTAAGGTTGATAAATTTGGTAAAATATTTAGATAAATGAATGGAATAGTCATTATATCAACTATAAAAAGTAAGCATTACCTCATTTGATTACAAAAAATTAGACAATTTGACCATTCTCTTGGCATCAGAGTCTCATAGTAAATGTTGAAGTATTAGTACTCCTACTTGTGTTACTTCTTGTGGGTCATGGGAAAATAAAGTAGCTTCAACCACATTAATAAAACCAAAGGGATTTGGGTCATTATATCTAGTCTTTATAAGTCTGAGACCATTCCCCATTTCCTCCTTATATGTATTAGTGAGCAAAATCAATAGTTGTGCCCTATCTATGGTTGTTTTTATGGAATGATTTGAACACTTTCTTTACTTAGGCTAATGAGAGATCTATGTACAAGTATTTTTTTGGATGAAAATAACAAAGTTATCTTATTTATAAAAGTTTTAATTCCTTTGTGTTGTCTACACCCTCTATTATATAGTTTTTTCCACCCAAATACATCAAGTCATTGAGTTTAAATTCATTGAACTCATTGTGTAGAGTTTATCTCCAAAATTTATGTTAACCAATAATTTTTTGATATGCTAGTTAGTATTCTACATCTAGATTCTTTGATCCATCTATTGGTAGGTAGTTGATGTGACATGGTGTTTTTTGATCTATCCATATTCCTTTATGTCACATCCTATCATTCTACCACTCAATCTATTTTGAGAAAGGTGTAATCCCTCAATTGTCTTGTCATTAATAGTTTTAAATGATCACTCAACATCCTTTCTCTATACTTGTCTTGTTATCACCCCATTCTTAGACTCAATTAATGACTACCATGTTCCAAATACTAGTTGTCTTTCCTTTAAGATGACTCCATATATTGATTACACTCTATGATATTGACTATCCAAACTTTATTTTGATGTGTAACACAAATATTACACTATAAAATCACACTAATCTAAAAAATAAATAGGAAACAAAATAACATTAAAGAAAAATCATAACTACATGGTGATACACATCACCCTCTTTCATTGATAGTGATGAATGAAATAGATTAAGGACAGTAAGTCTTAAACCCACAACCATTTATATATCCTAGTAGAATGGTTCTTTGTAAATATTTTAAGAAAATTATACCTTGTTATGAAACATCATGAATAATATAGGGCCCTTTCCATCTAATGCATAGCTTTCATAAAAATGATTTAAATCTATTGTCATAGAGTAATACCACTTTCTCAAGATAAAATTCCTTAAATCATAAGTTATAATCATGCCACACTTTTTGACTCAACTTGTTAATCTCCTATATCCAATATGCTATTTTTCTATTCTCTTCTATTTTGACCAAATCCATCAATCTATTTTCTAGTGAGTCTTAATCACCTAGCCTAATAATCATTACAATGTGAAAAATAGTAATAGTGTGTTCCATAGGGATATAACTACATCAATACCCTAAACTAACTAAAAGGGAGTGAATCTTATCACACATTTATAATTTGTCCTATAGGCCTAAAGAAATATAATAACATGATCCTCCCAATTATCCATTTGAAAATTTCATATATTTGTCACCATTTTATCTAATACATTATTTTAATCCTTAGCTTGCTTATTTGCTTACAGATGATAGGTCATGAATTTGTGGTGTAATATCAAAAAATCCTCAGTAAGAGTCTTGACGGTGTTATTGGGGAAGTGAGTACATCTATCACTAACCAAATTGATCAAACATCCAAACCTTTTTATGTTATTATCATATAAAACTTTAGTGGCATCATTCACACTGTAGCTTGGTTTCATATTAGCCTCCACCCATTTCATGAAATATTCTATCATAGTAATGATATATATCACATGATTGTGTTTACTTGGAGGAGTTATATGCCATACAAAATCAATTCCCCATTTTTTAAAAGGTTACATTGATCAAATTGTAACCAAAGGAATCTCATATTATTTATTTTATTTTACCATTCTTTGGTAAACATTGTAGTATTTTTCCACCCTGTGCATATCTTAAAAAATTGGCATCCACCATAGACCACTCTATAGTATCTTCCTCATAGTGGCTTCTCCTAAAAAATGGCCTATTGTGACTCATTGATGTGCTTTTTATAGAATTTTTTGACTCTCATGTTCTAAGGATACTCTGTATAGCACATCATCCTTTTTTATCTTATACAAAATCCATTAATGAGGCTATAAGGAATGGATTGTGTAACCAATTACTTATCATCACTTTCAACATAGTGAATAGGAAATGTTCTTTGTTTTAGGAAATTTTTGATGTATTCCATATTATCAGGGATCATAGAGGCTCTAAACAAGTGTACATATAGGGATTCATACTATATTTATTCTAATTTTTTTCATTGTGGGCCTACTCAAATTATCAGGGCCCACATTATCTCATCTAGGCTTCACGTTGGTTCTGAATTGGAATTCTTTAAATAGAATCAACCATTTAGAAATTTTCCACCTAGCATAGGCTTATTCATCAGATATCATAAGGCTTCATGATTATTAAAATCTCAAATGGTGTAGACAAAAGATAATGCCTAAATTTTTGTTAATTAAATATAATTGCTAAGGATTCTTCCTCTATAGTCATATAATTTTTCTCTATATTTGATAGTTTTCTACTTGTGAAGTGTATAGGATAATCTAACCCACCATCTCATAGCTATGCTAAAATAACTCCTAATACAATATTAGAAGCATCCACATGTACATGGAATGGATTCTAACAATTAATAAAAATTAAGATATGAGATATTACTAACCTTTGTTTGAGATCAATAAATGTTGTTTGACATTCTAGTGTTAAATCAAATTTTGTATCTGTTCACAATAGCTTTTTTAGTAGTGTAGAGATGGTTTTGTATCCATGTATGAAATTTCAATAATATCTTGTATGACCCATAAAGGATCACACCTTTTTGGAACTAGTTGAAGGTGGTATCCCTACTATTATTTTAATTTTAGCCTAGTCAACCAGATTTTATCACTACATATGATGTGACCTAATAAAACATCAAAATGTGTGAAAAACAAGCACTTATTTAGATTCATTGCAATGTGTAGGTATTGATAATGTTCTAACATGAGGCATAGCTTATAAAAATGATCTTTGAATAAAGATAAGATAGCCCAATCATCCAAATATACTTCTAGCAAATCATGAATGAAATATTTAAATGTAATTACCACAACCCTGGAGAAAACTACAAGAGAATTCTTAAGACCAAAGGGAATTACATTATATGTAAACAAACCCAATTCCATTTTTTAAGTTATTTTATATTAGGATTCATTTATGATATTAATTTTATGGGACCCACTGAATCCATCTATAAATGAGTATACCGCATGGCTTGTGAATGACTCAAGAACCTCAATTATGAATGGTATATGAAATGGATCATTAGTGTAAGAATCATTCAATGCATGGTAATCACCACATACCCAAATATCACTATAATTTTTTGGTTTCAATATCATGGGACTAACCCAATTATCCTTTTCTAATTGATAAATGATCCATGTTTCTTGCATGTGATCTAACTTAGCCTTCACTTTCATCTTCATGTTAGGAATCAATTTATATGGGAGTTTTTTAATGAGTATACTATACTCTTTTGATTCAATGTGCATATCCTTTTAAAATGGATCTACACCTTTAAATTCTATGAAATTAGCCATAAAGACATCATGATAATCTCTTAGTAGCTATAATACCTCCCAAATCTCATTCTACACCCAGTAGTCTCCCACAGTCATAAGTTTTAGCACAGACTCCATTCCAATATTTTATTTAATCTTATTTAGTGGTTCTTGATACAATTTATTATATCCATTAGGTAGTTCCTCTTGAAGAGTTATTTCTCCTTCTCATCCTGTAATGTTTACATTGCACAATCTTTCTTCTTCAGCTTGTTTTATGCCTTGGACATTTTTTGGTTCTGCCTTTTGCTCTAGTTTGAAGAAGCCTTCTAAATCTAGATTCCCATCATTATCACTGGATTATTTCATTTCATCTATAATTCTATTATAAGGTTTAGGAAGAGATTATTCATATTTACTAGACTTTTGATTATGAATCACTAGATTTAAATCTTGATCTACTTCTTATTGTGATGATGAATCTATCACAACTCCCAAATCTTCTACTCGACTATAACATAGAAAAAATTTCAAATTTTACAATAAAATTTTCACTACTATATTATCATATTCAAAAACAAAATTTTGAATTAAATCTTATTGTACATGTGCCCAATGTTTATTCTCCCTTCTATGCTCTTGATGCATATACCATGTAGTTGGATGTGGCACTAGCATGTGGTTAAAAATATGCACTTAGTATCTTTGCTCAACACTTTACATAAATGATATATACACATTTATGAATGTGTAGTTCAGGACATTGACCTTCTTGAAATAATGGTCACTCTATTCTAACAGTGACTAGTAACTAAAATCATGCCCATATAAATTTACATGCTTCATCTTATTGTAACTCTTTTCCTTTATGCACTTCCCACCAAGTCATAGCAGTTCCCTTTGAGGCATAGTTGAGTGTGATGACTATTTGATTTACATCTAGTATATGGTGTTCCAACCTCAAGATAAACATATTGAGATCATTTATCATAAAATATTGTGTTAATAAAAATTATGTGTCAAACACCATGTGTAGAGGTCATACCTCATGATCTCCCCTATCCCAATTCAACATATGTGTGTCTAAGTCACCACTTATTGAAGATGATTCTTCCCAAGGTAAGATACCTTTTAAAGTAGGATCTATATAATCCATTATTATTATACCTATATTATATAAGAAATCTACCTATGACTTAGTTGGAGATCACATAGATGGAGATTTACATCCTTCACTTTGAAACTGAAGAGATTGAGACTTTATTATAATTGGTTGGTAGACCAGATACTTTATTGTCTACATTTATATGTTTTATTCAATCTATGGTTTAAATAATTGGCATTCCATAGCTCACAAAGCATTTTTATTTATATCTATACTGACTTTGAACCAACTATCATTATCATAGGCATAAGGTGACTTTGGTTCTTTTGAAATAACATTGGGATTATACTCTAATTTATTCAAAGGTATAATAACTATCTTGATCTCTTAATGTGCCTCTAATTGATTACACATTATACTGATAGTCATTTGGCCATTATAGGCCCATTTATTACCAATCAAGGTAGGATAATGGGTCTCACTTGTTTTCATGTCAATGACCTCAATATCTCCTTACAAACTCATCTTAGCTATTCCACTCTCCACATATTCTAGATGACCAATTGGATCTACCCTCCCATAGTCTCCAAGACTAAGACTGATAGAATTGTAGCTCAAGTCTAATCGACCAATATCTCCCAAATTATATCTATAAATCATATTGATAGTACTCCCAAAGTATAATACAACATTAGGAATTTAATTTCCTGTGATCTCAATGTCCTTTTTTGAGTCAACATCCCATGGCTTCTTAGTTTTGACATACCATACCAACTTGTCGATATGTTGTTATCATTGATTTGTGTACTCTAGAAGATTATAGAAGAGATTTTTAATTTTATTTAAGATGTCTTCATTATACATAGTGCTAAGTAGTTTCAAAAAATTTATCTATATAATCACAACACCTTCCTGCCTCATAATCCATGCAATTTGCCCATACATTTGTTCATCAATGGTTGTAGAATATACTTCCAATATACTCTTTTATTATATGTCCTAAAATACCTATGTAGCTTGATATATCAAGCTCTTATATGTAGTAGGATTAGGGTATTTGTCCCACTATGCTTTCCTAAATCAATGATCCTATAGAATTTTTAATGGAGGTAGACCTTACTTTGTTTGTTGTTGTCTAGTAATTACTTTCATGAATGCATTTTAATTAGGTTGTGAATTTATAATATTCATATTTTAAAATATATTTTACTTCCTTTACTTCTCTAATATTAGGAAATATTTAGTCTGATGAAATCCTTCAACTCTACAATAAATGTAGTATGTTTGTCTCTAAATATTATTGGGGTAATTTCATGCAAAATGATTATACTCAACACAAATAAAATTTAATGGGATACCAAGCTTGTTAATTATCATTATTGTGACCTTATTTATATCCACCTTAGTATCCCTCTTTGTATACTCTAATCTATTGAAATCCAAAACCATGTGATTGTCTCCCAGTGAATCCTCCTTATTGTGTTTGTTATATATTGTATCCACCATATTTATGTTGAGGTGATGTTACAGCTCAATTTTATTATTGATGTTAAGGACTTGTATTATTCCATGAGGATTGATATTAACATTATAGTAACCATCTATCCAAATACCTAGGGTTGATATTGATATTAAGGCAATGAAGGTATCTACCCAAGACTACCTTGTGTTGCACTAGTCATTTTGACCTCCAGACCCAAAATTTCCTACTTCATAGTAGGTAATTATTGCATTAATGATAATGAAGACATTTTTAGTGATATCTTCCTTCAGTTCTTACAAATTTTGACAACTCTTCTCATCATGATTGGTTGATTTACAAAAATTACAAACAAGCTCTAGGATTTTTTAATGTATTATTATGATAGATGACATTTTAAGGTTTCATTCCCTATTACTCTACATAGTTCATAGAAGTCTATTTTGAGTTTAGTAAAATCATTCCTATAATGCCCTTCTTGACGACACTCTATAAACCATAATCTTAATTTAGGTCTATCACTTTCATGCATATCATCCATCCTCTTAATCTAATCATCAATTTTTGCCTCAACTTTAGATCCAGCTACTAGAGCATCTCCATAGTCCTCAATTTTTTCAACCCATAGGGAAACTATTTGAGCATCATCCTTAGTCAATAATTGAGACTGCACAATAGAAAATTTAATTAGAGATCATAGACCTTATATAAACCAAATAGCTTTGTCCTTTTCTTCCATGATAAAATAAATCTTATTCATCACATCTAAAAAAATACAATCATATTCCCATTTTGATTCTTTGCTCTACTATTAAATTTCCTTCAGATCTTGAATAGTTTGACTTAAGTACATCTAAAATTTTATAATTAGATACTCTTTAACTTGTTGAAGATCTAGGGAGTTAAAATCCCTTTTAAAAATTAATTCCAAATCTTGACTTGCAAAAGCTCCTATGATCTTGCACTTTTTTACATCATCATAGATTATTCCCTTAACTTACCATTTCATGTCGCAAGTTAACAAATATTACTTAGGGTTTTTAGACCCATCATATTATGTCAAAGAAATAAAAATTCTTGGATTAAATTCCATGTTTATTACACTTACAATCACTACTACCAGCTTCTATGCACTATTAACTATGATGCAGGCTATTAAGCACTAGTGACTATGATTGTAAGCTTTTATGCACTAATTTTTATAGATGTCTTAAAATTAGTCTCAAAATTGAATCCAATATCTTCTAGCCTCTTCTCATCTATTGAATTATTATTCTCTACACTAAGTTTACCAAATTTATCTATAAATGATTCAAATCAATTTATTATCATCCCTTGCACTCGGTTATTTTACTAATGGAAAATTGGGTTGGGGGATGCGTACTCAAGAAATGAATGATTTATGTCCTTAACTTATTATGTCTATGATATTAAACCTATGATACTTTTATTCTTCTACATAATCTCCTCCTAGTAATATTCTTTCCCTAGTCCAAATAATATCTTTCCTATTAACTATAATATAATCCTATATTTTAACTACTCTACTATTACCCTACTTTCCTCTTCCTCTTCACACTACTCCATATCCTCACTATCATTATTTTTTTCTTCTTAATTAAGTGTCCCTTCTCTTTCCTACTCTACATACTCTCTATATTCTCTACTTTTATCATATTACATATCTTCTCTCTAGGCAAACTCTTTATCATCCTCTAATTTATTCCTATTCCTAATCATAGTTAAATCTAGATTACTCAAATTTTTCCATCTTTTTTATTGTCACAGTTCTCTTTATAATCCCAAAATTTTCTTTTCACTCTAGATCTTTTCATCCTCCATATTATTTATTCAATTTTAAGTTCCTATCTTAAACTCTACCTCATTCAATCCTATATTGCACACATCCCCATAATGCATGAAGTGACTACTCTATGTTGGCATGGCTAGGTAACATGGCCTTTTTCACAAATAACATCTTAATAAGAGTAGGTAGTCATTTAAGGAAATTTTCATGGATTCATATAACAAATAGGTAATATGAAACTTCAAAATAAAAATAATTTTATACATCAAATGTAGTTATATATCCATCAATGGTATTCTTGGTCCATTAGTATACCACATAGGTCCAGTTATTATCTATATTTTGTAGCCTTTTTATATTTTCTTCTAACCAAGATATGAATTATATCCTTATTAACTAAAAATAATAATACTCCAATATAGATAACCATGTATATAATAGATTATCCAATTCTCACTAAAAGGTTTCATAAATTTCACTATAAATATGATCCTAAATAAGTTATTTCATAGTATTTTATATCTTTTTCACTTCCTCTTATAAAAAAATAGAGTATTTCATCAATATATCTTTCTATATCATTTTGACCTGACAACCATCTCAACATGTTTCAATAAAAAATTACGCTCACCATACCATTGTTAGCAGAAGTTCCTAGAAAACCCTTAAAAACATGTTAATACATGGATATCTTGTAAAGGAAGTAACAAAAGTAAATAGTAAATGGTAATTTAGATTAAATATATTTATTAACAAGAAAAATAGATAGTTTACACAATGAAAAATAACATTATTAGGATCTGAATAGTTGTTATAAACTTATATGAATAACATATTAAATTAAGTAAAGTACATTATGCACAAAATAATGATAAAAGATACATAATAAAACCATCTCAAAATCATATGTATTAATATACATCATCACTATATAAAGAGTTTTAAAAAGTGTTATCTCTTCAGATTCCATCCTTTCATTATGCCCAATAGGAAGGACTCTTCACATTTTGAATTATCTTACTATGCTTACAAAGTATTAATATATACAAAACAATTACTAAAAATAATAAATAGTGGAAGTCACACATGTGTTCATCAAATAATCTTTGTGAATTTGTTAGCCTTGTTTTACACTCAACAACAAGCTTATCATAGATTATGTATTACAATATAATATCATGTTATTCAAGATGAAAAATCATATGGCAAACAAGTAATTTTAATACATATTCAAACAAATTTTACTTTCACATCTACATGAATCTATTATGTTTAATAAGTTTTTATCATTTACTAATTTATGTCACAGAGTTAAGGAAAGAGAGGTTAACTTGTTGGAAATGAAAAATTTAAAGTATGTAACCAACCCAATTTCTACGTCTCATACAAATAATCTAAGTAATCCACCATACAAGGTGAGGCCAAGTGAAAATAAGAGTGATCTAAAGATAATAGTAAATATAATTTCATAACCTACTTAGTGTATCATGTTATTCGCTCCTCCAAGGAGAAAGTTTACTAACTTTATGGAAGCTCCCTATAAGGTGTTACAAAATTTATAGGAATGTCACATCATATAACTCCCTCCCATTAAAGAGTTTGATGTGATTAAACCTCTTCTAAAAGGTTTTGATCATTTTTTTCATAGATCAATAGGGATATTATTTTTGGTGCATGTTATCAAAGATATATAAAAGAAAAAATATTATTGTGCAACAAATTTAATACACACTAATAATATTATTCTAATAATTTAATTAATTTGGGACATTTTATTCAATAAAAAACATTATAATATATAGTGTATTATTCTCCTTTAAGGATTTAACTCCAATCCATAATCCCTCAAATATCTCCTAAGATTTTCCTTATCCTTGAAGAGTTTTTATATCTCACATACAACTCACATTATTTTCACACAATTACATATATTTAACCACCCATAAAAACATATAATTTGATCATTAAATTATGAAATTTTGAACAATCCCCCTACATAGTGTGAAAATGGTATAAAACATCTCACTCTAGAACTGTAGCATGTCACCTCTGCATGATCATGATCTTGATTATGTGTTTTGACACACAACTCTCCAAAATTGTATTCTCATAAGTGGATTTCATGGATGGATACATAAACCACCCATGTAGGAATAGGGACCCACACTTTTGTTCATCTTCCACACCTATACATTGAAGGTTTTATAAAGGCTTCAACCAACAACCTAAATATCTAGATGGTTTTACAGGAGCAATAACCTAAAAATATGGTTTTATAAAGGATCCAACTAAAAACCTATAAATATGGTTTTATATGACAACCAATAACCTCAATACAAGTATCATGATGTTATAGCACTGTGTGATTCAGCATTCCACTAGTTTTTTATATCATAGGATTACATTTGGAATTATTCACTTATTATATCATACAAATTGCCAAAACAATAAAAAATAATTATTAATTCCCCATCATCTCTTTTTTATCCTTTACATGTGATTTATACCACTCAATCTCACACAACATAGATAGTCACCACTACCACTGGAAACCATACTTAGCATAGTCATTTCTACACCATTTATTTGATAATAGTTATAATGTGTAGCCCCATCACTAGTGACTGATGAGAGGACATTGAACATCATCCAACCTTTATTGCCTTCAATTAAAAAAATGGGATTTTAACTTTGACAACTAACTCTAGACACAAGAGAGACTTAATTTTAATTACAAAAATATAACCAAAATAACTCACAAATATTATAACAAAAAATAATAGAACAAACTATTAATACTAACTTTACAAAAATAAATAATATACTTAATGATCACTTTAATTTAATTTTTACAACCTATTATCTACCTACCTGAATAAATCAACAAACCATATTACATTATCCTAAACACATTAAATCAATCCTAAACTTATTAAATTACAAAGGGAAAAAAATTCTAATAAATTTAGACTGTATGAAAACTAAATCTAAACTAATACATTATAACCATTATATATTAACTATATAAGCTTCCTAGAAATTGAAAACCAAACACAATAATATAAATATCTATAATAAAAAAATAACTCCGTTTGTATTATAAATATATATATATATATATATATATATATATATATATTTTTGACATAGTTTTGGTGAGTAAAACCTTAGGCAAGTTGAGGAATCGAGAGCTAACTCAAGTTAGTTAGAAGAGAGATGAGTTGTCAAGTTTGATGTGAAGAGATTGAGGCAGATCTAAGGTGTAATCTAATGCAATGAATAATGTTAAATAAAAACCATCTCTATTTATTTTTATATGTATTATATCAAAATTTAAGAGATATACAGCAACACAAGTTGATAAGATCGATATACAAACCTAAATGAAGTTGACATAAGATAATTAATATAAACTAGTAGAATTTAAACTAGACAACATAATGCATAGATGGATATAATTATTAGCGAGGTAGAAACTAATGCGGTACAATAGATGGATAGAATTCAAAACACATGGATTTTTAAAATAGGAAATTTTAATGAGTTATTGAAATTTTTAATTCTCTATGCACATGAAAATTAATAGACTGTATGTAACATTAAAAAAATCACAAATAACTAGGGTCAACCAATAGCTATGTGTAAACTTTTCTAATGTCTATTTGACTACTTGAATGTCTCATCACACTGCCTAAAAATATGTCATTTTCTTCAAACAATCATAGGAATCTCATTATTCATAGGGACAAGACCATAGATGGATTTGATACCAAATATTATTTTTGGTATATGGTATCAAATACAAACATGAAATCATATTACTTCACAAAAAAATATAATACACACTAATAATAATATTATATTATTTAATTCATTTGGGACATTTAATTCAATAAAAGATATAATATATAGTGTATTATTCTCCTATAAAGAGTCAATAGTAAATCACAATCCATGAAATTTCTCCTAAGGTTTCTCCTATCCCTAAAGAGTCTCTCACAATCCTATCTTCTAGTCAATTTTTATAGCTCACATAAAACTCACTAACATTCTCACACATTTACATATATTTAGCTAACCATATAAAAATATAATGTGAGCACTAAACAATGATATTCCCAATAAGGACATACTACCAAAAGATGTATCAATTTGAGGCATAACATACATGATTTGATAGATGAGAACATAATTAATGTGGGTATATATATCGATAGTATAAAGGCACAAGTAAGTGAGACTATAAAAATGATTATATTCAATGATCCTTTCCCTAAGCATAGGGGTCAATAAATAATAGATAACTTAGAGATGCATTAAATAACTAATTCACACCCTCTACCAACTTTTGATCATCCTCATACATAGGCACAACATCCTTTGCATGGAATTATTGTTACATATCATGTTTCATCACCATTTAGACCATTTATTATATTCACATAACACGATATAGTAGATGATGATTTTTATTTTCACTCTTTGTTTATTCAAGATTATATTTATTATCAACCTACATAGAGTGTCATGGTTGATAATATTTCAAGTGTGAATATGTGTACTATCACACTTTTCTCACATTTTAGATACAAATAATAATATACTTACTACAACAATAGTAATTAATGGATTCAATGGGCATGTTTAGATTTATATTGATGAGATCACATTACCACTACAAGTTGGTTCAGCACATGTGGCCACTGAGTTTATAGTAGTACCTAATGCAAGAGTTTTTAATATGTTATTGGGGTGTATTTTGATTCAATAGTTTTTCATAGTACCTTCTACTATACATAGATGTTTGAAATACATTTTTTCTAATGATGATATAATAGTTCATGGTATTCTATATGAATACCCCCTCCAACTAAAGATTTATTTTTACACACAATAGACACCAATTGAGCAACCTAAAAAGTTTTAAATTATGTATAGAATTTAAAATCAAGTGGTCAACTTTATAAGGATACCAATACTTGAAAAACCACTTAATCTCTAATTTTTCATAGATTATATAGAGCTATTTTCTACTACAACACATCTTATATTAATAATACTAGATATTGAGAGTGTTTCGAAATGAACACCAACATAGAGTTATTAAACTACATAATTGATTCCAAAGAGTATTAAAGCTCACATGTTGAAAAAAATACACAACACACTAAAAATTATCATCATGATAGTGACACATATGTTATAGAGAAAAATTAGTTTTTATAATCCAAGTTTATATTTCACAATGAGTGATACTTTTCATTCATGAGAGGTCATATTTCCTATGTTAGATACAAGATATATTAACTATGAGTATATTATGGGATTAAATGGTTAGTATGTTCCTCTTTTATTTATATATATTCAAAAATACAAAAAAATAGTAAAATATTTCAAAAAAAAAAAAATCAGGACTTATGCATGATATGTATAGTTCATTTGCATAAGTTTATTTCTACTTCAATATATGCAAACTTATTTATATCTAATTTTATATCAAATGTTCTTTATAAGTGTACTTTAATGATTTATATAACATGCAAGTCATCACTTTTATATGTAGTTACAGGTGGTGATACAACCTCAGATCCAAAAAAATACACTAATAAAACTACACTTTTCTAGTCAATCATGCATTGGGCTCTTGTCCAATTCTAAAAAACTTGTCCCAGTGAACATAGGCTCTAATATCTTAGATTAAAAATAGTCACAATCCTTCTATAACTTTTTTACATCATAGCAAGTTTATTTTAGGCATATTTTACATAGGTTTTAACACTCTATGACTGTCCCTTTTGTTCCTACTATAGTAAAATATATTAAGCATTTTTTTTGTTATTTTATCACTTACTTTAACATTGTTATCTTCATATATATCTGATTTGTTATATATAGTTATGTTATAAATTCCTTGGGTAGATCAATTTCATTTATTCCTTCATTATTTTCATGTTTTCTTACTTCATGTTTTTTATGTATTCATTTCTCTAGATTATGGGAATTTAAACATGTCCTTGTTTGTGGCTTTGGGACTTATTGTGTTATTTTATGCCTATGAGTGACATTTAAACATGTCACTTGTATGTGACCCCTTAGTTTTCTTTCTTTCTTTCTTTGTGTGCTCTTACATGTACTCTTTATGTGTACATCATGGTAATGAGTCTTATTTTCTATGTTTTACTTAGTTTTTTGAAGTGATGATGGATATAATTCATGTCTCTAGTTTGATGATGTCATGATGGACATCAAGCATATTCCTTGATTAGTTATATATTAATTTAATTTTTTAAATATATGGTCATTTTTTAATGTGTGCCTAATTTATAGCATCTATCTAGGCATGATAGGCTTTACATGTATCATACATTGATATTTTACTTAGAGTATCAATATAATTCCATGATATCCATTGTTATCATTATTATTCAAGATTTAAATATTTATATAACATCATTTACATAATTTTTTCTATTAAGTGAAGTTGTTATATATGCTTCATAACTCACCTCAAAGGGAGCACACATAATGGGTTGTCTTAGAGACTCAGTTGTAATAGTACACTACATAGATAGAAAATAATAATAATAATAATAATAATAATAATAATAATAATAATAATAATAATAATAATAATAATAATAATTCATTTGATCATTATGCATATTCAATTTTTAATCAGAAAGCTCAATCAGATAGCATCGCACCATTTGATAATGGTGTACATTAGGATTTTCCAAAATAGTGCATTTTCATCCCATAAATAAAAATAGTGTTTTCCAAAATTCTCATAATTATAATCAGTGTATGAAATAATTTTCAATGGTTACTCATAAAAAATTTCATATTTATAAATAATATTATGATATATTTCACTCAAATTGGGGGCATCATGTGTGGCATGTGTTTCATAATGTTACACAAGTTTTTACTTAGTTTCCAAAATCAATATACTCAAATATCATACTGGGGGCATGTGTGTAGTGCATGATCACTTTCTTGCTAAGTTTTACACATGTTTTTTTATAATTAATGACAATTCATGTCATTATCTATGTTTTATACACTAAACATAGTTCATATTGTTTTTCACCAGGTTTGCACTAGAATTAATCTTATTCCATTTATCATGGTTGATTCAAATTTTTACACCAATTTTTCATCAGTCTTGCACTAGAATGATCTATTAGAATTCATAAAAGGATTATAATTCTTTAAGTTGTGTGGTGATGAAGTTCAGTACATCTTCATTTTGAAGCACATTGTCCTACGATGAGGTTTGGGGCATGCACAATCCAATCCAAATGATTTAATGAATAAATCTCCAAAGGTTCCACCCTTTTTAGTCACTAATTTTCACTAAAAAACACAATAGTTTGAATACATGAAAATGTGTATTCATTCCTTTTTATTTTATCTATAAGTTTCTTTTATTTACTTTCAAATTTTCATCCTAGGTAAAGATTTATTTATGCATATTTCGTTTCATATTTGCATGAAACACAATTTCACATGTGATCTACATTCAAAACTATTTTTCACATGTAAGCTTAGGTATAACACTCTTCATTTTAATCTAATCCTTTTGCTTTGATACATTTATATAATAAAATGGGTGAATGTAGACACTTAAAGTAATATGTAATGATAAATCAATGAACATTTGACCACTCCTTATGCACACTTAACATATGTTCAATTCTAAGGTTTTAAACTATTATTCCTTTAATTCGATGGATGAAATTTTATCCTTAGGAAACTCTGATATTTAATGTTCATATTCCCAATTCTAATCATCCTAGGCTCAATATTTGACTTAGTCATACTTACAATTTAGTTGTCTCTACTCCTAAGATGAAACTATTCCTTTAGGATAATCTTGTTGGTCAATAATGTCAAAATATATTTGTTTCATTTTCTCACCAATTAATATCTAATTACCTAAATTAAAATTCATTACTAGGGTCATCTCTCATGTTTTACAAGCCCAATTTGAGTAAATCCCACAAATACCACTATATAAACACATTTTCTACCCATTTGTTCACTAGAGGGTAAAAGGCTCACACAATTAAAAATTCTAGATATATTCTAACTATACATTTAGAGAAAAACACTTATTATTTGCAAATTCTAATTACATTTAGACCAAGTATCCCTAAGCTAAGTCTTAATACAATATCAAGGTTATAATTCATTGTTTCAAGAACTTAATCACACTAGGATTGTACTATCATATATCATTTTACTAGTATTGTACACACTCCATAGCATGTGAGAACTATATGGATTTTGATCCCTCTTTGGAGCATTGGTATGTAGGCAATGATCAACATACGGGATATTTATGTCAATAAAATTCCTAACCCCTTTCCTGTTTCCCCCAATTTATAATGTTTCTCCCCCTTGTCATTGAATTAAGGTTTCAAGTGAAGAAAAAGTACACTATAGCTCCCATAATGAATCAAAATAATGTGCATATAAACACAAGATATACATGTGAAGGTTCATCAATAAGAATTTACATAGAGGGAAAACCCCCAAAAGGATGTTAACAAACCCTATAGATAACATCATAGGCTAACCTAGTCCAAATGTTATTGCCTTATCCTAGATAATGTGGAGCATTGTTACTAATTAACAACAACATTACACAATCCCACAATAAATTACACAGTCATTATTACAATCTTATAATCCTAAGTTTTAGCTAAGTCTTCTCATTCTTAATATTTTCCCTTTTAGTATATTTCTAATAATAGTAATTTATAAATTATTTATGTATATTTATTATATATTTTCTACATTTTGATTTTCTCAATATTCTATCTTAATTTGTAGATGATATTTTATGATTATATAGCACCTCAATCTTGTACACTTGGCAAACTCAGATCTTGGATATTTCTCTCATTTATTTACCTTTCATGCTTATGTATGTCTCACATATATGTTATCTTTTATGCCCCTTAGCCCACATATATTAGCTTGAACAATCTTATGTTGATGACTTATGTCTTCTATCTCACCCAAAATGTTTAAATTGTACTTATCTTCCAAATTTACAAGTTATAAATGTATACATGCTCTATTGATCCATAGACACTAACAATAAGGATGGATAGTAGTGTTGATGTTGTTGTCTTATCTTGAGATAAGTTTTAGGTTCCCTAAATTCATCCAATTTTTAAATGAAACTTATTATAATGGTCTTCCTAAGTGATTTAATGTAAGTTATTACTCCAAATAGATTTGATATAAATATAAGATCAACCCTCATTCATTCCTCACCTAGAAACACATAGAAAAAGACCAAAGATACCAAGGCACTTATCAAAAATACTCTATCAAGAATTTAATTGATCAAAGCTTCCTTATTTACATACTAGTCATAAGTATATCACTCCTATAAGTCTGAAGTACTAAAGAAACCACCCAAGATATTGATTTTCTAAGTTACAATTTAGGTCACTATTGAACTTGATTTTGCACACATTGTATGATTCACACACAATCTAACACATAAGGGAGAACTACATCAGTCTATGTCCCTATTCATAGTATTTTTTATGTAGGTAGTGTCCTTTAATAGAGTGGTCATTGGGGTTAACTTAACAATGTGTTCCTACTAACCCATTTTCCCCCAAGGTCACATTAAATATTGAAATATAGGTTTTTTCCATTCCACAAGGCATGACAATCCATGAATAAAATTTGAATGCACTAGAGTGAAGGTTAAGCAAAACCCAAAAGCATTCATATGGTCACATTATATTCTAGTATATATTTTCAATAGGATGTTAGTATTGAACCTAGACAGTAGCATCAACAGAACCACCCTAGGTTGATGTTACTATCTAGAGAGCTAAAATCACCAAACAAGAATATAATGATGTTCTAGAATATCCTTCCCACTTGTTTTTAACCTATTCTAGATCCATAAATGCATTAACATCTAGTCAAATCTAATTACTTCACTTCTTTAACATTTCTATATCTATCATAGTTGTACTTTTCATATTTAAACTATTTCATCATAATAAATTCAATGTATGCTTATATACAAGTTTAGAATCTAATTAGTCTTCTAAGTTATGATTATCACCCTTATGCCATTTCATTTCTATATACCCATTTAATCAATATAGATAACACCAAACCTATATTACATTTTATGGTTAAATAGTTGGTGAACAGGATCTTTGAACATCAAACCCTAGGTCACTTAGGATTTTATGATTTTTTTGTTATTGATTCTTGATTTTCATAAAATATATACAACATGGATTCCTCTATTATCCATTTTATATTTTACTATGTCATATTTTTATGGTTTGATACATTAATTTCCTTGTTAAATCTTATATGCAAATATATGCCAATAAGTAGAGGTTTTTTAGTGAAACCAACACTTAATATTTTTTCAAAATTAATTTTTCAATGTTATAGAGCTAACATATAGATGTCAACATGCATGCTCTCATACTTTTGTCCTACCTAGATCTTATATGAATGATAGCTACCATCTTGCACCCATATTCACCCATAACTTATATTAGATTCCTTAGTCCATGTTATTACTATTTGAAGAGGTAAGGTTGTTCAACCCATCCTGTCACCAGTTAATATAGAAAAAGTGCCACCTAAACCTAGGTTTGTCATAAAATCTAAGGGATATGACATTATTGACCAATTGAGCAATACTCATGAAAATATTTCAATCTTTGAGCTCCTAAATGAATCTACTATTTATAATGATATCTTATATGAAGCATTGCATGATACACAACTTCCAAGCGAAGCCTACTTATTTTATAGATATTATGAAGGATTTTAAGAATAATAACAAGTTAATTACCTTTGATCTAATAGATTTACCATCCAAATATATTATTTACCAAAATTTGTCTTTGGTCATATAAGTAATAATACAAAGTAAAGTATCAAAAGAGTGCTCTTTGATAATGGATCAGGCCTAAACATTTGTAGCATGTGATTCTTAACCACCATGGGTATCAACAATAGACTCATTCAAAACATTATTAAGCACCTTAAATTATTTTATAGTTCACATATCCCTCTAGTTAGATAAATTACATTGGATGTGATTGTAAGACCAAAAATAATTTCAACTAATTTTTAGGTCATGTCTCAATCCTTACATTATAATTTAATTTCGGGTAGAACTTGGATATATTTAATGGAATTGTCCCATCTAAACTTAATTGATATGTAAAATTCATACATGAAGGGACCTTATTATCCATTCATATTGATGATTAACCCTTCAAATTTTTCAAAATGATACATTTTGAAATTGAAGGCATCCCTATAATGGTACCACCTAAATAATACATACCTCTTAAACATATACATACATATGAAATAGGTGATTCAAGTACAATGGTTTTTTCATCTCTAGATACAAATAATTCACTAAATTATAAGGTTAACATACATATGCATAAGGAGAAATAACCATCAATAAAATAGTCATAAAAACCACAAGAATCCCCAACATTTGATCTTCCTTTATTAGTCAATATCAAGCAAAAATAAGGCCATGTTTCAAATTACTAGGGTATCGATGATGACATAACCTATGATAGGATAGATGAGAAAATTTAAAATTTGATCCAATTGGTAACTTGTCACATAACCTATTTGAACTTACAAGTCTTGGCACATATAATCTAAACCCACTTGCATAATACAACATTGAATCTAGATAAGGGAAAATCAAAACTAACAAATGAGCATGTAAATGCTTGTTATTCCATACATCCTTCTTGGTTAAAATCATTAAGTCAACCTTATAAGGTCCAAATTAAATTACATCATGTGATTAATGTAGAGTCTTCTTGAAAGGATTTACCCCATATATTATAGATCACACCAGAATATGATATGATCGATACCATGTTATATTTGTTACTTAAACATAAAATGGTTTATCCACCTTCTACCAAACATAGATCAAGTAGTCAACTACTCCCTATGAAGGGAGTACCATATTGTAATTACCATTAAATCATTTTCCATACTACTAATCAATGTGAGGCATTGTAAAATCTAATCTAATAATATAAGAGTGAAGGCCACATTTATAATATGTCCATAATAGGCAAAAAGAAACATACTTATTATCTTTTAGAATAAATGTATATCCCAAAATGAAAAAATCATGATGATTTAACTACTACTACTAATATTGATGGAGTATATTACCACCATATTAGGTTTGATGCAAATAAGTAGGATACAACTTATGGGACTAATTTTATTGCACGATTAGGACATATTATAAATGAACTAATGTATTATCCCTTGGATCCCTAATATCAAGGATAAATTCACTTACCCATTACTTGTGGCCCATGTTTCAAAGATTCAATTATATGGATATCAATACATGAACAACATTTAAAACTAAAATTTAATCAAACTTTTTAACAACCCCACTAGGTTTTACCAAAGTATAGTAATTTTTTTAAATTAATTACACATATTCATTATATATATTTCACCATAATAATCTACTAAATGCATTCATTTAGTTAACCAAAAGATTTATAACTAATCCACTTGCTAAGGATCACCATTAATAGATTTAAAAATCATGAATAAAGCTGATAAAATAATGAATACTGCATTTAATGATAAATAAAAAAGTACAAATTCAGCCATGGTCGATACAACATTACAACCACTACTATAGAAGTACAATGTATAAATGTTATAGTTTTTAGCAATACATAAAAATATCTCAAATGATAAAACATCATACAAATCTCCATAGAGTAGTGTCTCTGAGACTCAAGAGTCTCCAAGACTCAAGTATCATTTTGTAATCTCAAGTGTAGTCCATAGTATAGTACTTCAGCTAGGAGGGAGAGTATCATATGAGCACTTTTCCACACCAACCATAGACCATATATCCCCTACACTATTTCCAAAACAAGGGGATGGCCCTCCCTTCATGGATGGGTAGATAATGATGGTGTAATAATCTAGAGCAACAAAACATAATCCTTGTGTTGAATGTATCTAATACATAATGTGTATCATAAATAAATTTGTTATAACATGATATCACACAAATATGAATACTATATCAACATATGAAATGATAATGTTTAATTAAAACATTACTTTAACCAAAGTTTTCAATAATTAGTGATATCAAGGATCAATAAAATTCATACACACCACTCAGTCATATTACACCTCATCTTTCATTGATGGTGATAATTAAGCTAATATAATTCATCCACTACTTATTTAGGTTTATGAATGTGAGATTTTATAAAAATATATAATAATATAAAAACTAATAGATTCATTCATAATATTCCCTTTAGCTGATAAAAAATAGGCAAAGTAAAAAAATATCAAATATATTCATTTATTTCATCAAATGAAATGCAATGAATCCATACATCTAGTATATTACAAAATAATAAACAAAGTCAAAATAGTCCTTATCATACCATCTAGGTATGATCACATCAAACCTGCCAATTACCTAGATTACAAAGCAACTTATAATGTTAATTCATCCCTGAAATAATCATTATATCACAATCTTATATTTTTTTTATATTTTACATATAAACAAAAGCCAATCCAAAACATCATAATATCTTTTATATTTAAAACTCTTAAATAAATTATTTTAATGCTTTTATATATAAACATTAAAATATATACAAGTAACCATTTTCACACTATATGGTAATATTATTTTCAAGCACAACATTTTTGTGTTCACACACACACGCACACACATGCGCACGCACACACACACACACACACACACACACGCGCGCGCGCGCGCGCGCGCGTGTGTGTGTGTGTGTGTGTGTGTGTGTGTGTGTGTGTGTGTGTGTGTGTGTGTGTGTGTGTGTGTGTGTGTGTGTGTGTGTGTGTGTGTGTACGAATATATATATTGATTCAAGGGCATCTTGGAATGCTCAAATTGGTTTATAATATGTCTTAGGTGTGTTCAAATTTGAATTTGTATTCAAAGTAGTTTTCCCACCAAAAGGGAATTTCAAACTTTTGTGATGTATTTGTGGGTATAAGTGAGTCTAGTTGATATGTAATTAATATAAATTGTTTGAATAGGTCTATTAGGCCTTTATAAAGGTCCTAAGATAAATATGAATGTATTTGACAAGTTAAAAGTATGATCTAACAATTTTGTTATTCACCACCCTACGTGGGTCTTGGAGTTTTAAGAGTTTCTTGGTTTAAAAAATGGTTATAACGATTGTTCTAAAAGTCTAGTTCATAGTATGAGGAATATATAATGTGTGTGGTTCATAGAAGTCATGTGGTGAAGAAAAAAATGTAGATAGGAAAGATGAATTGGTGAATGGTCTAGACAAATAGGGAGGAAGAACTATGTAATAGTCCAAGACTATATATATAAAATGAAAGCAATATGTAGAGACTTGGAAAATACACAGTTTTAGATGTTAAAATGCCTTGAACTCATACTCAACCCTAAAGCTAGTTGACCACCTAGTGAATTATCCCATTTATTAATTTACTAACTTAACTTTTTAATTCACCCCTTTTTAACTCATTTTCCTCTAGACCTTCGACTATCAATGGTCAACCTAACCATTGATGGTTAGCTTGACTGTCGATAGTTAGGTCCTCCAAGATTGATTTAAAAACATTACCAATTGTATAAGATAAGCATGGAACATTTAACAAATTCCATTTTTTGATGTAAACCAACTTTAAAGCATCATAATTATAAACTTTCTCCTCTACCCAATTAGTAACTTCCTCCTACACATTTAGTAACTTCATCCTATAAATGAAGAGAAGTAGGAGGAGAAATGGATCCAAAATCCAACAATTCATGTCCAAGCTATCTTGCATACATGTGTTTATCATCCCTTCAACAAGTAATAAACATCAATGAAGACCTAAACCTCTATCAGAATCACTTTCAAAGGCTAAAGTATTGTCACTCTAGACAAATTTCTTCAGCCTTCCACCATCAAGTTATAGGTATCTCATGTTTATTTTCTTTGATCTATTTCATTTCTAACCTCCCTACCCTATCCATACCTATCTTTATCTTATTTTCCATCCTTCAAATCCATATAATCCCTCTACCTAACCAATTACCCAATATGCCATTATTTTTTTGAATGTTTCCATAATTTCATAGGAAACTATCGTTGGTTAGCCCATCTTCCAATGGTCACCTCAACCATTGACAATTACCCAACCACTGACGATTAGCCCAATCACAGATGATTCACCCAATCATTAATGATCACTGTGGTATAAAATAAAAACAAGCTATTTTCACCCCCTTGACCCCAACCAAACCCTATTTTCTATGTTCCTGCCTATTGATAGAGACTTTTTTGATTTTTTAAACCTAGCCCCAACTATCTTAGCATGATTATTGATTTGCTTTCGCTATATTTAGTCATTTTGTTTGATAAGCAATTTACTTTCATATGGTATTGTATGCATTTACTTTCATGTTACTAAATGTAAGTTTTCTTTTTTTATTTATATCAACTTAATTGTTATAAAAATTAGATGGATAGCCTCCTAGCAAGCATACACTTCTTAGATCTAGCTCATGTTAGGCAATCCACTCAACCATCCATTTAACAACCCCTTTTTCTAGTGTCTTTCTTATCTACAGTTTATTACTTTTGAGCTAAATAGGATTTCTCACCATTCTTTGGATCACACATGCACTTTATTAGGTATCCATTTACACACCATATTACTAGTTTCATTACTTGTTTCCAAATTAAGAAATGAGCATAAATTAAGAGAAACATTTTGGCACGCTCAATGGGACCTAGTATCCCTTTTTCTTCCTTTATTATATGCTCATCAAATGAAATTTGAAAATTTTTTGGGATTAAAATAAACTTTTTGCATACATTGATTGCTTGCTTGTTTTAGTTCATCTAGTAACTTAAAGGCAAAGCAATTAATCATAGTTTTCACTCTTGTTATCACACACATATCCAAACCATGTAATCAATCAACACATCAAAACATATTTGAGATAAGGCTTGACTAGTATTTCAAAACCTAGTAGTAAACCTTACCCTTTCCAAATAATCTTACTTGGAGGTCATTACCAAGGGCAGAACCAACTTAGCTCTCTAGTTGAGTATAAAATCTAAAATTTGGTATATTTTGGCTAAAAACCCAAAACCCCTATCACTATGGTGTGTGAAGTGAGGGGGTAGGCCCAATACCAAGCCACATATTGAAGTTCAACACAAATTTATCTCTTGATCACCTAAACATAACTTGAAACCAACCTTAGATTTCCTCTTTAGTACCTGATCTACAAACCAAATTTCCTCTTCACACTCTCTAAGGCTTAAGTGAAAAGTTATTAAAAAATAACCTTAGGTTATTAAATGCACTTTAGTGTATGTTTAATTTCCTTGATTTCTTTTATTTTTCTTGCTCTTTGTTTGAGGTGAGAGTTTCATCATTTTATCTCCTATTTCCTCTCATCGTCTTTACTAGATAACAATTGAGGAATCAAACCAACCAACAACCACCTTCTTCTTCTTCTTCCTCCATGGAGTATACCTCTAATGCTAAGGGTTCCCCTCATTTTCTCCCCCTCCTAATATACCTTTATTTATTATTGAGGGTGATCCAAATTTTTCCACCTTCCTCAATAACAACATCATGGCTCTTCAGCATTACCTAAACACCTTATCTAACTGTACCCCTTTTGCTTTGGTTTCTCCTATAAATCCTCCCTATGGTATGCCTTCCCATCTTCTAGTTGGTGCCACCTCAACCCAACCTATGCTCACCC
This sequence comes from Torreya grandis, assembly GCA_037957365.1. NCBI lineage: Eukaryota > Viridiplantae > Streptophyta > Pinopsida > Cupressales > Taxaceae > Torreya > Torreya grandis. Next base: position 1,283,103 of record JARHVA010001524.1, on the reverse strand, counting down.
AAGCCTCTTCTTCTTCTAATATCCCACCTACTACCACTCCCCAAACTCCATCCAACATCCCAACTACTAACCAAACACCTACTACCCTAACCAATGCCTCCAACATTGGATCAAATTTACCTCTTGTTACCTATACTCCTATCATGGGGCTATATTCTACCCCTATTTCTACCATTACCCTTAGTTTAACCAACCCACCAATTTCTACCCCACTTTAGAGTTTGGTATTTTCCATACCTCAAATACTTCCATTGATTAGCACTATAATTACCACCCATCAACAACCAACTAGAAATTTCATACCTTTAATCTAATCTAAATCCGTACCACCATCCACCAACCAAAAAATACCTCTAAAATAACCCATATCATCCCCCCAACAAGCACCCATGACATCTTACCCATATATTTCTAACCCACAAGGATACATATCACTTCCACCCAACCATTTGTGCTAATTAATCTTTATGGGGCATTATCCCAACCCCCTATGACCACATACCAATATGTGGCTTCTTTATCACCCTCTATCACTTATCCATACATTGCTACCTCCTAACCTCAACAAATCTTACCACTTAATTATGTAGCTTCCCAACCTCAAATAGATTTGGTCCAGATGTTAATAGACAAAATGACTAACCTAGAGTCATCTATCTTTGGGTCTTATAACCTTTTATCCTATGATCAAATCTAAAATGAACCCATCCATCCATCCATTCCTATCCATGCTTATCCTCTACAATAGGAATTACCTAAGTTATCCAAGTTCCAAGGTAAGGAGGACCCCCAACAAAATTTGAAATCATTTCATCATTCTTGTTATTTGATCAAATATGATGATGCTCTCCTCCTTTGTACCTTCCCCATGTCTTTATTAGGACCAGCCCTTGATTGGTATAGTGCTCTCCCCAAGCACTCCATCTTTTCATTCTCCCAAATATCCCAAATCTTTTTAGAGCACTTCTCAGTATATATATCTAAAAATTTATTTATTGCTTACCTATATTCTATTATGCAATTTTATGATGAATCAATTGTTGATTTCATATCCAGATGGAGAGATCTCATCAACTAGCTTTTTTCTCCTTACCCCAACTTGAGTTGATTGAACTATTCTCTAAGGGTTGTGCCAAACATATTTCCCCCACTCTTAAAGTTCAAAATTTCATAATTTTTTATGAGGCATTCACCATAACATGTAAACTTGAAAACCAAGCCATTAATGAAGGGGAATTGAAATTGTAGAACAAGAATTCTATATTTAAATCCAATGAACCTCCCTCCACCAAAACCACTAACTAATCAAACCATCCCAATGCCAATAAAAAAGTATCTACAAGCTTAGTGGTCTTAAAAACTGCCCCACCACCAACTATCAACCAACCCCATCAAACCAATTTTTCCAACCCTTCCTACCAATAAAACCAAAATTAAAACCAAGATCCTCCAAAACAATATGCTCCCATAAGGGAGTCTTATGATTCAATTTTGGATAAATTTCTAAAATATAACATCATCCAACCTACACCTATCAAACTACCACAATAATTTTATGCTTCTCATCCCATGCCTAGGTGGTACAATGAGAATGACCATTATTCCTTTCATCGAGTTATTGGACATGACATCAATAGATACAATACCTTCAAAAGTCTTATCCAAAGCTTAATTTATATTGGAAAAATTACATTTAATAATCCCAATGCACCTCCTAATCAATCCCTTGATATCTTCTATAAACCTTTTCCCAATCATGCTTTTTACACCCATCACCTGACAACAAACCAGAGTCATCTCACTCTGATTCGACACATACAATCAACATTATTATTAGTGAGCCCGTTGTTGAGGAAACCATTATCATAACTACCTCTCCCACCATTTCACTTACATAATTAGTGGACTCACCTTCAATTCCTTTAGATACCCAAATGAAGGAATCAACTATCCCTCTATCTCTCTTCACCTAATGAGAGCTTAGATTTATCCACCTCTCCTTTGATGTAAACACCAAAGGAAACAACATTTTCTTTAACCATTTATTCTTCTTCCACTCCACCCATTGAAGTGCTAAAACTGCCTTCCATTCCTTTAAACACCCAAATAAAGGAAGAAACCATGTCCATTCCTTCATTTGAGGACACTGCACCTACCTCCCCCATCAGAGAACCATCCATTCCCTCTTTGGAAACCATCCCAGATAAGAAAGTTACCTCATCTACCCAACCATCAATTTTGGAACCTCTCATCAAGAAAAATGATGGAGGAACTCCACCTAGGGGCTTAATCTTTGAAACTAATGACCAAGGAACCAAACTTATCTACAAGCCTTTTTATAGACTATTCCAAAGTCTAGAGTTCACATCTCAACCCAAATTTGATAGAGTCACCTTTTGGCATCATCTTGGTCTCCCTTACCAAAATAAATATAAATCCTCAATCTCACTTGAATCCACCCTTAAACCCATTGTTACCACTCCATCAAATACATCTTCTTCTAAAGCCATAAGTGAACCATCCCAAACACCTCTATCTAGCATTACCAAATCACCTTATGTCTCCCTTACCAAACCTATCAAAAAATTAGGAATTTTTCCCACACCAAGTTGAACTCACCCCTCTTTGAAGTTAGACTTAACTCCATCTATTCCACCAAATAATCCCCCAACTAGACCAATTAAGAAGGTAGAGTTTCCAAAACCTCAACTTTGAACTAGACCCATACCACCTCCTTCCCACTTACCTTATATTTTATGACCTCATCCTTATACCATCCTAATTACCTATTCTTATTCTAGTAAACCATCCCCCTTTTCTCTATCCACACCTACCCCTACCAAATCATCTAGTTCTCCCTCATTCTTAACTAACCTATCCACCTCTAATTTCCCACCTATATCCAACCCTTCATCATTTAAATCTTCCACTTTCAAATAATTTACCCCAAATCCAACCATAACTAAGTAATCCCAACCACCAACTAAAACCATTCCACTACCTACAACTTTTAAGGTGAAAACTGGTTCTAAGAAGGCTCCCATCCCTAAAACTATAAACCCATCACCTCCAACACCTCTAAATGAATCCTACTCAACCATCCTATAAAGGTTGTTGAAAAATTCATCCATTATCTTACCACCTATAAAACCATTCTACCCCTTTAATACCAACCCCTCTTATTTAAATGATAACTTGATTTGTGCATACCATAGGGCATCAAGACATAACATGGAGAATTTCAAATCTCTCCAAGCACTTGTTCATAGCCTATATGATGAGGATGATATAATATTATATGAACCTATTTTACCTCCATTTCCAATCCAACCACCAACTCAAATTATATAGTATTTACCTATTGCCTCACTCTCACCCAAGAGTTAGGAGGAGGAACTGAAGGAAACATCAAACCTAATAAATCCTTCCATCCACACTATTCATATGGTTACTCGATTGTGGTCTCAATAGAAAGATAATAAAAAATATAGTCTCCATTCCCTGGACATACCCTTCAACCCCTCAACCTTCTAACTAAACCCAAACACCTACACCTTCACCTATGTCACCATCAAACCCAAGGTATCTATTTTAGGAGCCTTCCCCTCTAACCCTTCTACATCCATCCAGCATATCATGTTGAAACAAATTCACTAGACACTAATGAAAATGAGCTTTTATGAACTAATCAACACCTCACCCCACCATCATCATACACTAATAAAGGCTTTACAATCTATATAGGTTTAACCATATGATCCTCAACCTCTTGCACCTTATATTGGAGCTCTCTAACTTTCTAACTTCATCACCTTTTAGGCTTTTTAAATACCTCTTATTCATTCTGAGGATCCTTATCCTCCCCTTTTAATCACTACATACATTAATAAAAACCATATCAAAAGGATGATGATTGATAGATGAGATAGCATCAACATTATCTCCTCACATGATTATTACCAACTTTAGTTACCCAAGAACATCATTTTAGAAAGTTTAATGGTCCTTCACTCCTTCAAAGATACCATGGCCACTACCTTGGGGACAATGGTCCTCCATATCCACTTGGGACCTCACACCATTCTTTAACTATTTTATGTTATAGAGGGTGAGTTCCAATACAATGTCTTACTTGGATGCCTTTGGATCTATGCTATGAGTTATGTCCCTTCTACTTTACATCGGTGTGTCAAATTTGAACATGAAGATCAAGTTGTTACCATCAAAGTTGACCCTAGTACTTTTGCCTCTTGAAATATGACATATTAGCCTAATTATGGTCTTCTTCCTCCCTCATCTACCTCACAATCAACTACTAACAACACTACCTCACCACCAACCAAAACCAACAACACTCTCACTCATAATAGTTATGAAGCTTTGACAAGCTCATCCATCCCTTCTTCCTAGATTCGTATAGAGGACCCCTTGAAATACATGTTTCAACATCTCTCCCTTGGGGAATATTGAATTTTAGTCTTGGATGCTTTCCCTACTCTACAAGAGTATGGGAACCTCAACTATGACCCTTCTTATGATCCTAACATTAAAACCATCATCCCTTCTGAGATCTTTAATAATCAAACAAATTTCATCTATGGGGGACTTGATCATCCACTTCTCACTCCCACCCTACCTCATCTATCTAACCATTCATCTCTATCTTTTCTTATCTCAATAAACTAGCCTTTACCAAAGCTTACCTTTATATATGTGCCTAGAAAGGGTTAGGCCTTGGCCTTTATGAATAAGGACCTCATGAATTACCCATAATCAAAACTCAAAAACCTCATGAGTTATTCGACCTTGGGTTTGTACCACCAGAAGAACCCACCTCACTTAAATCCATTGTCACCATTGATGAGGATGTTCTATCCTCGCTGACCCCACCTTCCCCAAAGACTACAAACTTTGATATCATCCCATCTAATGTTTTTTATCAATAACATTAGTTTTACCCCAAACTTATCAAAAGGGTAGCTAAACCAAAACCCTTCCTCTCATCCATCATGAAATGATAGAGCAAGATTATCCTACCATCAACACCATCCAATATTAGGATGATGATTATATTTTCACCTACCTTGCTATGGGGGATTCTTCTATTCATAAATCCCTTCCTCTTGAGAACCAAACCATGATAAATTAATCCACTATCGATGTTAACTTGGGTACTTAGGATAAACCTCATATCATCAAGATCAGCTAATCCTTAAATTTCATGAAGCAACAAGATTAACCTTCTTTCCTTCATGACCATAGAATAGCATTTGCTTGGTCTTATTAGGATATGCCTAGAATTGACCCTTCTATTTCCCTTGAAAACATTGTCACCCATCCTGAGGTTAAGCTAGTGTGGAAAAATATTTATAGGATACATCCTTACATAGCCCTTCTTGTCAAAAAACTTTCACATCTCTTATCCATCAACTTCATTTATCCTATTGACTATCCATAATGGGTTTCTAACATTGTTCCCATTACCAAACCCATAGGGGGACTTCACCTCTACATCAACTTTCATACCTCAACCTAGCTTGCCCAAAGGATGACTTTCCTTTGTTGAACATCAACCAACTTATTAATGTTACAACTGGCCATGAAATGTTATCTTTCATAGATGGTTTTTCAAGATATGATTAGATCTTTAATACCCTCAAAGATCAATACAGAAATTACTTTCTCACCCCATAGGGGACCTTTTGCTACAAGGTCATGTCATTTGATCTAAAAAATGTTGGATCAACGTATCAGCATGCCATGACCTACATTTTTCGTGATCTCATCCATAAAATTGTAGAGGACTATGTTTATGATCTCCTTTAGAAATATAAACATCATAAGGATCACCTAACCATTCTTATAATCATATTTGACTAAATAATCCATTATCATTTCAATCTCAACCCTAAGAAATGTATTTTTGGGGTCTTATTTGGAAAGCTTATTAGATTTATCATCTTTCTTTAGGAATTTAAATATACCCTAAAATATTTAGACTAATCTTGGAGATGCCTCCTACTAACCTTAATCAAATCCATAGCCTATAAGGGAAGCTCCAATCCATCCATTGCTTCATCTCCCAGCTATCAAATAGATGTCAACCCTTTCACCATCTCCTAAAGAAAGACATGACTAAAGATTGTCAACAAGCCTTTGATTCAATCAAGGACTACCTTCTTTCTCCACCCATTCTTATTCCTCATAAATAAGACTAACCCTTCTACCTTTATATATCCACCAAGGACCATTCAATAGGGGTAATGCTCTCTCATCATGATGAATAGAATAAAGATATATATATATATATTACATTAGCCACACACTTATAGAATGTACGAATTGGTATACTCATCTTGAGAAAATTTTCCTTTCTTTTGGCTTTGTGGACTCCAAACTCTGTCACTTCCTTCTCAATCATGAAACCTATGTCATCACTAACACCAACCCACTCAAGTACATGCACTATAAACCATAGCAAAACTAGTGTATGGCTAAATGGCTCATACTTCTAGCTAAGTTTAATCTTGAGTTCCTTTAATAAAATCCCATTAAATGGCAAGTCATCACTAATCAATTAGATAAATATTATTTTCCAGACAACTAAATACTTCGTCTTGCTTCCCCAGTAAGTCCATCATAACTCTTTCCCAAGAAGAACCCACCTACCAAATGACCATGTTTTTTGATGGTTCTAAATGTCAACATGGGGGTGCTATACTTATTATCATTCCCATTAATGGTTAACCTCTTCCCCTTTCCTTTAAACTTGACTTTAAATATACCAATAATATGGCTAAATATGAAGCCTTGGTTATAGGTCTCCAAACAACTCTAGCTTTGGGAGTCAAAACAATCAGTATCTTAGGATATTCCCAACTTGTGATCAGCCAAGATAATATATCCTACCAATGAAAAAATTATATCCAATTAAAGTGAAAATAACTTTTAGATGTACTCTTAGCATAATTCTCTCATTACCTTATCCAGTTAGTTCATTGATCTACCAACAAGTTTGCAGATACAATGGCCTCCCTTACTTCCCAAATCATATCTCAACCTACCAAATCTAAACTATTTATGACCATTTATAAATTTATCACACACTCATATATCATTTTTGACCTTCCTACCATTTTTAGTGTGGAAACATATCCTTCTGACATTTGGTATGAACAAACTTTTAAATACCTTAACCTCAACATTGTTCCTTCCAGCCTATCAAGAAATACCCAAAGAGCCTTTGTTTAGAGTAAATCTTGTTACACCATACTAGGGGGAATCCTTTATAAATGTTTATTTTATGCCCTCCTCTATTGTCTACATATTCATGAAGCTTCCCATGCTATCAAAAAAATGCATGATAGAATCTGTGGGGGATACTTTGGTGGCCTAGCTATCACTAAGTGTATCTTTCACCTTGGATACTATTAACCCATCCTCAATCAAGATTGTTGTGATTATGTAAATAAGTGTTTCAAATGTCAATATAACACTAATTTGCATCATACACTAGCTCATGGCCTTCAAGTATCCAAAGACTATTATCCCTTCTCATAATGGGGTCTTGATCTAATTAGGGAAATCAACCCTCATTCTTCACAATGACATTAATATATCATTACAGTCATTGAATTTTTCACCAAATGGGTAGAATCCATCCCTCTTATCTCAACCAAAGAAAAAAAATTATTGATTTAATCACTCACCACATCATCTTCCACTTCAGTGTTCCCCATAAGATCATCACTAACAATGGTAAATCTTTCAATAATAAGAAATTCCAAGGTCTATGCAACACTTTTGATATCAAGTTAAGCTTTTCTTCACCTTATCATCCACAAGAAAATGGAAAAGTATAATCCTATAAAAAAATCCTCAATAAAATATTAACCAAGGTAGTAATTACATTAGGTTTGGATTAAAATTTTCACATTCCCTACACTTTATGGGCCTATTGCACTAGCATTCAAACCTCTAAGCCTTACCTTTCAAAGTCTAAATTCCTTATATTCACATATATTTTCATGAGATCCTCTCTAAGAGTGATTATCATCAATAATGGCTTGCTTGACTTGAACTCCTTGACAAACACTACCTCGTATCCCTTAATTATCTTCATGTCTATCAAGAAAAAATTAAGCGTGCATATAAAAAACACCTAAAAGAGCACAAATTCAATATAAAATACCTCATCCTTAATAAAAATCAACATGTAACTAATACAGAGAAAAGAAAAAGAGGCAAAATTATTTTCAATTGGCTTGGACCCTACATCATAACCTATAAGTATGAATCAGAACCTTATCATTTTTCCTCTCTCAAATTCAAGATAAAACCTAAGCCTCTCAATTCTTCACATTCACATCCTTTATATTGTTAAATAAGGGTCACATTCACCTTTTTATAACTTAAGCTCATCCCTTGGTTTACAAAATTTTCACTTTCCTTATACCTTCACCTTATTCCTCTTCAAGACAATTTGATTACAACATATAACCATGTGATTATCCATCATAGTTATATCCTAATCCTAAGCATGGATAGCATGTATCTACCCATGGCATGGTTCTCATGGATACTTTTTATTTTTAATTAGATTGAATCCCATGGTCAGTTGTCTCTCAAACCACTTTCCCTCATCTATCATCAACCTTTTGTGCTAAAATTCTTGTCTTCATAAAGTTAGACCTCTAAATCCAAATAGACTTATCCATGTCTCAACCTAGCATTTAAAATCAAATTGGGATACCAAAATCTCACTTGGTTATATATCTCTAGCATTGCAAACCACTCCCTTGAAGGATAGTTTCCCAATAACTAAATATTTCTTAAAAGATAGTCTACTCCCTTTTATGGACAACTACAACATAAAAAAAATCCAAAATTAGACCACTCGCTTGAAGGATGGTTAAGAAAAATTTGTCAAAGTAATCATTTAAAGCTTCCCACATCAATTAACTTCACCCCTTTTATCAAAAATAATAAAAGACAAAAAAGAGGGGCCCTATATCGAAATCAAAGTGAGTTATCCCCAAAGGGCCGCAATCATCTATTTCATATATATTTAGTAGACTTCTCACATCGATCAGTCTACACTTTATATTAAGACATGGAATTATCTATTACAATTCTTAGGTCACCTATAAAAGGGGGAAACTAACCTATATCAATTTACTATATCACCCATTTCCCTTCAAATTATTGATCACCTACTTTCTCATTTATACCCTCTAAAAATCAAGGTACTATGAGCTTACTTGACATAATGTGATCAAGATACTATATTTTCACTCAAAATATGCTAATGTGAAGCATTTGAAAGGCTTATTTTCATTAAGCCAATCTGACTCTGGGTTTTTTAGATCCTTACCAATGAATGCATCATGCCTTTCTTTCCTTTCATTATTAGTTCATGAGGACATGCATCTCATAATTATTTTATCTTTTTCCAACCTTTAATTTGTTACCTAAACCAATTTTATGTGTCTTCATTATATGCCCATCTCACATATCATATCTAAACATTAAAAACATCATTTTCATCACAACACTAATCCATATGCCTCATAACATTAAGAACCATATCCCATCTATGCACCCAAACATCAAATGTATAATAAACCACATCATCAAAATAAATAATTAAAACCATCATATCTATCATCATGAACAAACACAACATCCCTCATATGTACATAAAGCATCACCTACAACTATTGACATATGAAATTCAAACATTTAATCACAAAACACATTTTAATTCCTTCGTCTCATCCTCCATCATCTATACCTATCAAAACATCATACCTATAAAAACACAAGATAAACCATATTGTCTATTTCACATATCCTCATATATACACATGTCATCTCATAAAGAATGGGGCATGAGCATACTACCATTCATAAATCTTAAAACACACATCATAGACATTCATAAATATCAAAAATCATGATCTAACCATAATCCACATATCCATAATAATATCCATAAATCGCATCATGTCAACCAACCATATAAACCATGTCATATACCATTTACCATATACATCATAAGCAATTATCCCTAAGCGACATCATAACTATGAAATAATAACCATGTCATATCTATAAACAATGTCATCATTCTCTTTACTATCACCATCTATACATCAAATAATCTATCAAAAACATAAAGTCACCATGATCGTATATACATAAAATCATCTATCTCATATCCATAATCACATCATGAACAACATCATTCTATGACCAAACTCAAAATCCATATTTGATCATTCATATATATATATATATATATATATATATATATATATATATATATATATATATATATATATATATATATATCATATCCATCAAATGAACAAAGCATATAAATCTACAAGCAACATTGCTCATAGCATAATCAAATGAATCATCACATATTTAAAATCATACATACCTAAGCTCATGTCATCACTTATAAAAATGTCATCAAAACATCATAATCATAGGTCCATACATCATAATACATTATATCTATCACATGAACAAAATGTGAACAACAAAAATCAATCTACATATTCTCTCATGAGTAATAGTCCTCATATCATCATCATAATCATAATACATCAATACATAATAAAAATCATGAAAATCAAATGTTAACATGTTATCGATATAATCAAATGTCATCAATATAATCAACATCATCAAATACATCAATAAGGAAATACATGTCATAATGTATCCATGTCTTTCTCACTCATATACATCTCACATCATTGGCATGTAAGACATCCATGTCTACCAAACTCAACAAATCAAGCCCTTAAGACACCACTACCACTAACCCCATCTACACCTACACTACCATCTGGTGGCGGTCACCTTGAAGTCCCCACCTCCCCACTATTGAGGCCCACTATCCTAGAGTAGCTATAGATGTACCACCTACTAAATTGGCCCTATACTCTCCATACCACATCTCTAATGGAAATTGAGCTAGCACTATCACCTCATAATATCATAGCTCATCAATAGTGGCTAAGTAATATGTCCTCAAAACTATGTCAAGTGGTCCTCCTACTTTTGTTACAGCCACTCTTGCCCTCTACATCAATGAATTTCTCTCCTATGTCACTAACCCAAGATATATCCTCACCTAATATCACTCTCCAGTCAGGGTGGTAACCTAATCCATTAAGGTGATGATTTGACCCTATAACGTGGTCACATGTTCCTATAATCCACTAATATGGGCCTATGTTAATGCTAGTGTTTTTGCCACCTATCCATCTTATACTAGTTCCCCAATAAGATCCACATCCATAGGCTACTTCCCCCTATCACCCCATCTAAAATTGACTATTGTGTATCTGACCTAGTACCACACTACACAACCATCTATAATACCTACATAATCTATCATATCTCTTATTGGTAGCTCTTCATAGTCTAGTAGAATATCTTATGGCTATGGCTTGGGGAGCTAGAACTTTGTATCCTACCTCCTATATCTAGGGAAATTTGGTGGGATCCCCTTCACCAATCTAAACTAACTCTACACTCGATTGAATGGGATAAGCTCTGTCTTCTCATCCTATCTCCCATAAATCCATCACTAGCTTTGTAGGGATAATGTGTGGTATTTGTACCCATGCCAACCTATATATAGCCTCCATACTATGTCACTAGCTACCAAACCCTCTAAGGCATCTCAAAACTACTCAATATCTTAGCCTCCACCACCTACACCTATCAATGCATAATCACCTCTCCATCTGGTAAAGCCAATGGGAAATGGCTCTTAGATAAATCCATCCTAGGTTATCCCCACTAGCCTCAATACTTGAATGTACTCATAAGCCTAGTAATGGAGCATGAACTTGTTGTTAATCCTATATCATAAAGATATTTTTTTAAATTTGCACTAATAGGATTGGGCCCTACCCAAAAATAGTCCACCCCAATAACATATCCACTAAAATCCTTAATGATCTATAAAGAAAGTGGCCACTACTTGAATTTGGCACCATGAAGCAAGACATGGCCATCATCATCATGGTGAGTAAACATCTATCCACATAAGCCCTCTCATATAGGGGCCTATAGCTATATCCACCTAAATGAAATTGATCATTTACCTGATCTACCCCATACATCAAATCCATCTGATAGTCAATCCCCTCACTCTCTATATGGTAGATTGGCTCCCCATAAATGGGAAGCCATGTTATACATTAAATATCCTCTAGGAGAATCATCATCTCCCCCATCGGTAGAAAAAATGTGTTTGTGGCTAGGTCTCATCTCTTGATAAGGACCATAATCATACCCACATCTCATGGAAGGTACTAGTAATGAATCATCATGCCTAGTCCAATTTTTTCCATATGTCTCCACTACTTTGTAGTCATCACATCTTGAACCATAATAAATATCTAAGGGACCCTATCCCTCATTTGAATCTAATCACATGCCTACATAACAATCACATTGTAATTCACACTGAGTTCTCCACATCTAACTAGGTACCACCCTACACCTACATTTTTCAACCTATTACAACCAAACCCATTACATATACCTTACTTAAATCTATACAAACCTCTTAAACATACCTATACCTCTATTTGACACCAACCCTAACATATCATTTTCACCACCTAATCACTTTTATTCGCTAACCTCTACCCACCGACCACTCATCCTATCTAAATTTTTTGACATATTTTCAAGCATTTACCCACTTTAACACCTTTTACAACATTTCAACCCACTCTTTAAAATAAGCATTCATCACACTTTCAAAACTTTCAACACATACTTTAACCCAATTACCACTTTTACAAACTATAATAAAACGTTCAAAACTATCAACTAACTATAAACCAATTACTACTTTTACAACTTATCTCAAAACTTTCAAAAACATTTGAACACTTAAAATACTTTACCAACTTTCAAAGACCATAAACACTTTCCAACATTCATACATACTTTACGTACATTCAACAATTTCACATACAACATTTTAATAATTTTAACATTTCCCATTTTTTTCAAACATTATCACCACTTTCAACTTTTACACCCAAATCCTACAATTACACAAACACGCTTTCAACAAATTTAAAAAATTCCTTTCATAAGCTTTCCATATAATTTCCAATATTTTTCCCATTTTATTATTTTAACAAAGATTTCAAACCATTAAAACTATTAAACACTTCCATAACACAACTTTCAAACATACAAAATTTAAAAACACCCACTTTCAATGTATTATCCCCAACCCTTTGATCATTGATGGTTTATTAAACCATCGATGGTACCTTCAAGATATTTTACCCCTAGTGCCTGACTGCCAGTGGTTGAGTCAAACCACCAATGGTCATTATGTGTAACCATCAATGGAGTAACTCAAACCCTAGAAGTACCCAACCCTCTACCATCACACCCAAATACATTAAAAGGCCTACATGAGACTAATCTACACCCTATTACTAACCTCTTCTTCCTTTCCATTACCCATTTCCCCCACTCATTTTATCACTATCAAAAAATCCTAAACTAGGGTATAATTTTATCAAAACCTATTTAAAATAATCTTGAAACAATAATCACACTCTATCCCTATCAACTTTGCATTCAATACAACCAATTCACCTATCTTATCAAATTCAAAACATCACCTACCTCATTATATGGTCATTGACATGGTTAGATCCTTCATACTTCCACCTGAACATGTTGTCATCCACCCTCCATCAAATCACACTTGATCAAGACTCAAATACTCACTCACCCAATCAAAAACCTACAACTTAGAAAGCTCAATGCAGAAACTAACAAAATGCATAAATTAACCAAGTTCACAAACTCCCAAAAGTCAAAATGGTGAAAATGATTTCATATTTTTGATTTTATTTCAACTTTTTAAGGTTTTCCCTAACCTTAAATGGTTAGGGTGACCATTGATGGTTGACCTTAGAGAAAACCATAACAGTTGATGGTTGGGTTCCCACCCCTTTCAAATATTTTTAGGGCACCCTACCTAGGTGTAACATTTTAGGAGATTACCTACTCTCCAACCAACTAGAATTTTCCCTTTTTGAGCTTACCCTCCTTTGACCAACCTATTTGACCACATCCACCTTGACATTGGCCATTTTGACTTGAACTTTTGTATGTTTTGAGATGACCTCACCTTGATCATTTTGGCCACACTAACCAACCTTGCCATGTTGAAATTTTGTAATTTGCATCACATAATACATGACCAAACCATTTGTGTTGTTTCATGAGGGCACTTCCTACCTCAAATACCTATGAACAATGCTAACCCTATGTATGTGACTTGATGGAACTGACCTGATTAGCTATGACCAATGTTGTGGACTGGTTACCCTATCATATGTCTCCCTAAAACCTAACCTTATTTTTATCACCAATGGCAACTTTAGTCTTTGCATGATCTTGACTATCATACTTAGTCATATTTTTTGTTTTAAATACCCAACCCTTTTATGTCACCTACCTTTTTATTCACCATTTACCTTTTATCAAACCTTGACCTAAATTTAGTTTTACCTCATCGACTCCTAATTTGAGGGGGGAATACATCCTCTCATACCCAAGGCAACCAAACTTTGACCAACAATCTATTTTTTTTTTATAGCTTGTTAATCCAAATCTACATAACAAAAAGGGGTAAAATGTAGACACTTGAAAACTACTTACTTTTAGATGTTGAAATGCCTTGAAATCCTACTTGACCCTAATGAAGTTGGCCACCTAGTTGACTTAGCCCATTTTTTAATTCACCCCTTTTTAACCTATTTTCTTCTAGACTTTTGATCATCGATGGTCAGACTAACCATTGATATTTAGCTTAATCATTGATGGTCAAGTCCTCCAAACCTACTTTAAAATAATTACCAATTGTATGAGATATGCAAAGCACATTTAACAACTTCCATTTTGTGATGCAAACCTACTTTAAAGCATCATAATTAGCAACTTTCTCTTCTACCCAATTCGTAACTTCCTCATGCACATTTAGTAACTTCATCCTATAAATGGAGAGAAGTAAAAGGAGAAATATATCTAGAAGCTATCAATTCATGTCCAAGCTATCTTGTATATAGGTATTCATCATCCCTTTAGCAAGAAAGTAGCATCAACAGAGACCCAAATCTCTATCAAAATCACTTTCAAAGGCCAAAGTACTATCACTCTAGCCACATTACTTCATCCTTATAGCATCAAGTTATAGGTATCTCATGCTTGTTTTCTTTGATTTATTTTATTTATAACCTCCGTACCCTATCCATGATTATCTTTATCTTATTTTCCATCCTTTAGATCTATAACATCCCTCTACTTGACCAATTACTAAATATACCATTACTTTTTTAAATGTCTCTAAAATTTCATAGGAAACCACTAATGGTTATCCCAACCACTAATAGTCACCTCAACCATCAATAATTACCCAACTACTAACGGTTAGCCCAACCATTGACAGTTCACCCAACTGTCAATAATCATTGTGGTAGAAAATAATAGCAAGTTATTTTCACCTCCTTGACCCCCACCAAATCCTATTTTTTATGTTCCTACTTGTTCATAGAGACTTTTTTTATTTTCTAAACCTGAATTCAACTATCTTAGCATGAGTATTGACCCACTTTTTCTTATATTTAGTTATTTTGTTTAATAAGCAATTTAATTTCATCTGGTATTGCATGAATTTACTTTCATGTTATTAAATTCAAGTTCTCTTTCTTTTTATTTATATCAACTTATTTGTTATAAATATTGGACTGATAGCCTCCTAACAAGCATACACTTCTTGGATCTAGTTCATGTTATGTACTCCACTCAACCATCCATCTAACAACCCTTTTTTCCCATGTCTTTCTTATCTATAGGTTATTCTTTCCAAGCCAAAGAGGAGTTCTCACCATCATCTAGATCACATGCATACTTTATCAAGTATCCCTTTACACACCCTATTACTAGTGTTGGAAATATTGTCATTGATGTCAAAGGTGTTTTTAATATTCATATCTTGGTTAATGTGTGTTACTATTTATTTAATATTAATGAATATATTTTTGGTTTCATATAATTCAAAAGAGGGCCCATAGAGAATTCAAAGAGTCATGAGGTAAAAGACAAAAGATGAATGAGACGCATTTTCTCATGAAGAGTCATCTTGAGGAATTCCAAGAGTCACCATGTGAAGACAAAAGAGGTTATAGTGCATTTTTCCATGAAGAGACACTTTGAGGAATATGAAAAGTCACCAAGATAAAGAGAAAAGAGAAAAGTATGCATTTGCTTATGAAGGGTCACCATATGACTTTTCAAATGCAAGGATACAAAGGATCATGCAAGTTTGGCACCATTTTCTATGAGGATTGAAGGATCACAAAGGGTGAGTGTCAAAGGTCATTTGGAAAGTTATAAATAAAGGCTTGAGAAGACATTTATAATATGAAATAGAGTACATGGTTTGTATTTGTATTTTTTTTTGAAGAGACAAAATTAGGAGATATTGTAGAGTTCTATCATTTATTGATTAAGCAATATTGAGAGATAGTTGTGTTTTATACAAAAGAGGGGTTGGTGCTCCTATGGGTTGGTGATCACAAATATTTGCAAGGGGTTAGTACTCATATGGTTTGGTTCTCATAAATAGTTTTTGTGTTGGTGCTAAATAAAGGCATTAGTGCTCTTACAAGTTGGTGCTTGTGAACTTTGTATTTTGAGTTGGTGCTCATTCATATACTTCAGATTATTCTTAATGGTTTTTTACACTTTGGGTTTACATGTAAAAATCTAGTCTCTCTCTCTCTCTCTCTCTCTCTCTCTCTCTCTCTCTCTCTCTCTCTCTCTCTCTCTCTCTCTCTCTCTCTCTCTCTCTCTCTCTCTCTCTCTCTCGTGTGGTGCATATTATTATTTTAGTTTTATTACATATCTTGAATGTGTGATTAAGTGGTTAAATAAAAGTAAATCATATTAAGTAAAAGATATGTAATATATTAATTCACCCCCCTCTCAGTATATTTCATACTTAACAATTGGTATCAGAGCAGGTTCCTTTGGAAAAAATTTTACAACATTAAGGTAGATCGGGAAAGCACGATGGTTGGATCACATGAAGGTTTTTCTATAAATAAGGCACATTTTTTTATGGACAAATTATGATTTTTGGAGAATAAGTATGAAGACTTATTTGATGGCCCTTGGATTCGACATTTGTCAAGTAGTGATAGAGGAATATGAAGAGCCACATACACTTGTAACTACTCCAGTAGAAAATAAGGAAAGTGAAAATAATGCTAAAGATTTAAATGTTATTTTATGTGGTTTATGTGAATCAATATTTTTTAAAGTTATGCAATGTAAATCTACTCATGAAACTTGGGTAAAACTTGAGAATATTTACAAAGGTGATGGAAAGGTTCAACAAACTAAGTTTCAAAGTTTCAGAAGATAGTTTGAAATTTTGAAGATGGAAGAGGAATAAAATATATAAAGTTATCTTTTATGGATTGATCAAATAGTTAACTAAATTCAAGGTCTTGGAGAAAATTTAGAAGAATCAATTATGGTTCAAAAATCTTTGAGATCTCTACCATTGATATATGATGCAAAAGTTTTGGCAATTGAAGAGATGAAGAATTTAGCCATGCTAAAGATGGATGAATCACATGGTATTCTTATGACATATGAGATGTGGACCAAACAAGAGAAACCCTTAAAAAGAGAATCTACTTTAAAAACATCAAAGAAAGAGAAGGCTAAGATGCAAGAATCAAGTGACAATTCTAGTGACGATACAGATGATAATGGAGCTCTATTCATTTGCAAACTAAAAAAGGGCACAGGTAAATATCAAGGAAAATTACCATTTAAATGTTTTAATTGTGGAAAGATTGGGTATTTTGTAGCAAGTGCCTAGATAAGGGTAATGGTGACAATGAAGAAGGAAAGTCTACATACAAGAAGAATTTCAAAGTAAAATTCAAGAAGGGATTCAAGAAGAAGAGTTTTAATTCTAAAGATCCTAGCTTATTTTAAGATAGTGGAGTCAGTGATTCAGAAGAAGAAGAAGAGATTTTATTCATAGCCATACATGAAGATACCTCTACAAGCAAAATTATAGATGATCAGTAAGAAGAAAAAGATGAAGCTAAATTGAATCTAGAAGGAGAAATCATTTGTGCCTTAGAAGAGTTAAAAGCTATTGACAAGAAGAATCAAAGATTAAAGCTCCGGATTGAGAAAAATGAAAAGGAGTCAAAGAAAAAAAATTAAGATCTACAAGCACACTTTGAAGAAGACGAGAATAATGAAGAAAATCTAACAACAAGGTTTCAAAAATTAAGTAATGTGAAAGGTATGTTATTGAAATTTCTCCTTTAAAAGCATATCTTGAGAAAATAAATAAAGCAATCAATGATAGATCAGCCAATGATTTAAAATTTGAGAATAGCACTAATATGTTGAATAAGATATTAGAAAGTTAAAGATTAATGTCAGATAAGATAGGTATCATATTTTAAAAAGAGAAAGGGGAGGTCAATACTTTCAAAAACAAGGAAAAAGGAAAGAGCTATGCTGAATCTCTTACAAAAGATGAAATAAAAAAGGAAGAAGTTAAGAATCTAGAGGACATCTCAAACAAAGAAGGATGGAAAGAACAGAGCTACAAAAGGAAATCAGGTCAGAGATACACAAATAGGTCATATTTTTATGGTTACTATTTTTATTGTAATGGATATGGTAATAAGAAAATATAATGTCAAAAAAGGGCTAACAATTTTATAAATAAGGAGAAGGAAAGTCATGCAAAGTCAAGTAGAAGCCACAACTCTTTTGCTCCTCTATCAAGATTTAATGAAGAGTAAATAATATGTTACAAGTGTAAAAACTTAAAACACATAGCTTGGTACTATATAAGAGTGTTTGAGTTAGTCAATAAGGACCAAATTTTCAAGGCTCCATTCATCAAGAAGAAAGTTTGGATAGGTTCATGGTAGAAGAAACAACTTGAAAAACCTGGTTGGTACAAATAGATTTGCATACAACAAATGAATAAAATCCATAATTCATTGATAGTGATGTTCAAGGCACATGATAAGAGACAAAATAAAGTTCATAACCTTAAATAATATTAATGGTGGCATAATGAAATTTAGAGATAATACTACTGCCAAAATTACTAGAAAAGGTACACTAAGTTTGGATAATGGCAGGACTAAAACTATAAATGTTTTATATGTAGAAGGTCTTAAGCATAATATTTTGAGTGTAATTCAAAAGTGTGATCAAGGGCACACACTAAATTTTAATTCATAAGGTTGTGAAATTAAGATAAAATATTCAGATGTGTTGGTTGTAGATGCTTAGAGAATAGACAATAATTTGTATATGTTATCAAACATCAAAGGTCAAAGATGTTGTTTGAGTCAGATTGAATAAATTTAGTTATGGCATAGGATAATGGGACACATAAATTTTGACAATATTGTCAACATCAACAAGAATCAAGAAGTCAAAAATCTTCCAAAAATTATAAATCCATCTGACATGCTTTGTGAACCTTGTCAGCATGGGAAGTAGGCCAGAAGGAAGTTCAAAACAAAAGAGTACTTGACCACTCAGATGTTATAACTTGTTCACACTAATCTATGTGGACCTATGAGAAATCAAATTACTTGAGGTTAGAAATATTTCATGTTGATTATTGATGATTTTTCACATATGACTTGGGTAATGTTTTTAAAAAAAAATCAAAAGCTTTCAGACATTTCAAAGCATTAGTTGAGAATAAAACCAATTTTAATATTAAGTGTCTAAGATTAGATCAAGGAGGATAATTCATGTTAGATCAATTTATTGAGTTTTGTGAAGACCATGGAATAAAGAGATATTATTCAGTAGCTAAAACTCGATAGCAAAATGGAGTAGTTGAACAGAGAAATAGAATAGTTTAGGAAATGGTGAGGACAATGCTAAATGAATCCAAGATAGCAAATAAATATTGGAGAGAGGTAGTTGCTATAATATTACATATTTATAACAAAGCATTATTAAGATTCAATAGTGATAAAAATCCTTATGATCTATGGAAAGACAAACTAGCAACAATTGATTATTTTAGATTTTTCAGTAGTAGATGCTTCATAAATAGAATTGATGAAAAACTTGGTAAGTTTTTATCTAGATTATATGAAGGTATATTTCTTGGTTATTATTTCAAAATTAAATCTTATAAATGTTATAAAAAAGAACCAAGAAAATTGTTGAAGGTGCAAGTGTCAAGATAGAAGAAGATGGAACATAAAGAAGTAGTGATCCGGTAGACATTCCTAAAATCATTAAAGAGGAAGATTTTGAATTATCAGATGAAGATGAGAAAAAGGAGAAAAAGGACACCAAAAATCCATCCAAATATGTTCAAATAAATCATAATGAAAGTGACATCATCAGGGACATAAATGAAGGAATTTACACTAGAAGAATGATGGTAAGTGAATCTGAGCAAGTTAATTTCTCTTTATTATCCAAATTTTAGCCTAGAACTTTTTTAGAAGATAGACATGATAAGCATTGGGTTAAGGAAATGGATGAAGAATTAAATAAAATGGAAAAGAATGATAATTGGGAATTAGTGCCTAGACCAAAAGATCATAATGTAATAGGAACAAAATGGGTTTATATAAATAAGTTGAATGAAAATGGAGAAGTGACCAGAAATAAAGCAAGATTAGTATGTAAAGGATATTCTTAGATTGAGGGAATAGATTTTGAAGAAACGTTTGCACCAGTGGTAAGTCTAGAGGCTATTAGAATGTTTCTTTCATATGAAGTGTTTAAAAATTTCAAAGTGCTTTAGATGGATGTCAAATCTACCTTCTTAAACAAGAATCTAGGAGAAGAGGTCTACATTGAGAAGCGTGAGGTATTTATTCCCTCAAATATTAGTAGTCATGTATGTAGATTGAAGAAAGCATTATATGGATTGAAATAAGCTCCTAGAGCTTGGTATGTAAGACTTGATAAGTACCTATAGGATCAAGGTTTCAAGAGAGGATTATTTGATAGTAATCTCTACATCAAAATAGAAGGTGAACATCAATTGATTGTTGTGGTATATGTTGTTGACATCATTTTTGGAGGAAACATTGAAAAGATGATAAAATAATTTTTTGATAATATGAAAAAATAATTTAGGATGTCTATGCTTGGAGAATTGTCATTTTTCTTAAGATTGTAAATATTTTAATCAGATAAAGGAATTTTCATATCTCAAAGTAAATATGCCAAGGACATGTTGAATAAATTTGGTTTTAAGGATTATGCACTAGTTGACACACCAATGTGTATAGGAAATAAGGTGATCAAGGATGAAGATTCACCTATTACAGATCAATCTTTGTATAGATGTATGATTGGTAGTCTTTTATATCTGATAGCATCAAGGCCAAACATCATGCATGTAGTAGGTATGGTTTCAAGATATTAGTCATCTCCAAAAGAAAGTCATGTTTAGTTGGTAAAAAGAATATTTAGATATATCAAGGGGACAATGGATTATGGATTGTGGTATCCCATAGGCAAAGATTTCACTATGGTTGCTTATATAGATTTAGATTATGCAGGATGCTTAGATGATATAAAGAGAAGAAGTGGAGGAGCTTTCTTCCTTAGTGATAGCTTAGTATCATGGCTAAGTAAGAATTATAATTCAGTATCACTTTCTATAGTTGAAGTAAAATATATTGCAGTGGTATTTTGATGTACTCAAGTGCTTTGGATGAAGCAAACTTTGGAAGATATCAAGGTAAAATATGATGAACCTATTTCTATTTTTTGTGACAACACAAGTGCTATTAATATTTCAAAGAATCTAGTGATGAATTCAAGAAAAAAACATATTCCTATTATATATGACTTCTTGAGAGAGCAAGTTATAGATCAATAGGTTCAGATGGAATATATTAGTATTACAGAGTAGATTGTATATATTTTCATAAAGGCACTACCAAAAGACACATTTGAGTATCTATGAGAGAAGTTGGGGGTAATTTCTTTTACTTCCTGCCATTGAGGTTCAACATTAGTTGAGGGGGAGCTAAGTGTTAGCTCTAGGTAGGCCATATTCCATTGATGTTAAAGGGGGAGAAGAATAGAAATAGGTACAGGTATAGGTATAGGTGCAAAAATAAGTACAAGGAATAAATACAGTAAAGGAGAGTTACTATATGTTTTTTAGATGGTAGTATGTGTAGGTTTCAGGATTTGGTAGTTTTAGTTTGAGATTGCCATCAATGACAAAGGGGGAGATTGTTGTAAATATTGTTGTTGATGTCAAAGGTCTAGAATTATTGGTGATAAAGGCCCCATTTCATTTAATGGTGTTTTTAGTATTCATATCTTGTTTAATTTATGTTAATATTTATTTAATATTAATAAATATATTTGGTTGCATATAAGTCAAAATAGGGCTCATGGAGAAGTCAAAGAGTCATAGGGTAAAAGACAAAAGAGGAATGAGATGCATTTTCTCATGAAGATTCATCTTAAGGAATTCCAAGAGTCACCATGTGAAGATAAAAGAGGCTATGGTGAATTTTTCCATGAAGGGACACTTTGAGGAATATTAAAAGCCACCAAGATAAAGACAAAAGAGGAAAGGATGCATTTGCTTATGAAGGGTCACCATATGACTTTTCAAATGCAAAGATATGAAGGGTCATGAAAGTTTGGTGCCATTTTCCATGAGGATTGAAGGGTCACAAAGGGTGAATGCCAAAGGTCATTTGGAAATCTATAAATAAAGGATTGAGAATCCATTTTTAATATGCAAGATAATGCATGGTTTGTTTGTTTTTTTGAAAAGAGAAAAGGAGATATTGTAGAGTTCTATCATTTGTTGAGTAAGCAACATTGATAGATAGTTGTGTTTTATATACAAGAGAGTTTGGTGCTCACAAATATTTACAATGGGTTGGTACTCATGTGGTTTTGTGATCGCAAATAGTTTTTGTGTTGGTGCTCGGCAAAGGGTTTGGTGCTCCTACAATTTGGTGCTTTTGAACTTTGTATTTTGAGTTGGTGCTCATTCATATACTTGAGATTGTTCTCCATGGTTTATCCCACTTTGGTTTTCCATGTAAAAATCTAGTGTCTCTATCTCTCTCTTATGTGGTGCATATTATTGTTTTAGCTTTATTGCATATCTTGAATGTGAGATTAAGTGATTAAAGAAAATTAAATCAAATAAAGTAAAATATATATAATATATTGATTCACCCCCTCCCAATATATTTTATGCTTAATAACTAGTTTCATTACTTGCTTCCAAATTAAGAAATTAAAAGAAACACAATAAAGCTTGTTATTTTGAAGGAATAATTAATGTAACCACTATGTATTTTCATGTTATCAAAGCTATTTATATGACTTCAATGTAGGATAGGCATTCTGAGATGATTCAAGAAAGATGTAGGTAGATACAACTCTATGTTTGATCATTACATATAGTAAAGGAAGGTTCTGATGATGCATATATGATTAGAGTAATTATTTTTATGTGAATAAATTTAAAAAATGAATAGCTATCTTAAGTATATTATGTCATTATTGTGTAAGGTTTTGTAAAGGATTACATATAGAAAACCCTGTTCATGCATGTATTGATTGTTTAAAACAATTTTATAGTATAAAGAGTGGCAAAGAAAGACTGTGTTTATGAAAGAATCATGATAAAAAGTGACCCTTTATGATTTTAATCTTATTAAGAGATTATTTCAAGTGATTTTCCCCTCTGATGATAATTTGAACCCTGCTGACATTGAATATAGTTGAATGTGTTTTAATATTCACTATGAGATTGGTGTTATGGAAGTATTTAAGGGTCATTAGAAATACTTAAAGGTTTAAAAAGGTATATTAGTGTTGGGAAGACTTTTAATAATGTCATTTGTACATTTTAAACCCAAAAATAAGTTATTTATTTGATTTGGAAACCCATAGTCCAAGAACTCAGAATGATTGAGCTCTGTAGTTTTGAATCTTGTTTGGATTCAACTGGATTGTAAGGGCTTATAGTGGCTTGATTAAAGAACAAAAAATTTGAAAAAATCCTAGATAGATATATTATAACCATTGGTTTTATTTTAAATTATTTTTGGTCCAAGTTATGTAATTTTGTGACCTCTTGGCCTAAGATAGAGTCTAAAAACCCCTAAACTAGGGTTTAGGCCATAACTTCATTTCTAACCATCAAAAAGTGTTCAAAATTTGAGGAAATATTGGTTTCAATGCATGATAATATATTTTAGGGTCATTAAGGTGTATATTCATGTAAAAAAATTTGTGGAGGTAACTAATTTGACATGTAAGTAGAATAGGCCTAATTTGGGACTGAGATAGAGGAGAAAAAGGGTATGAGAGTGAAGAATGACCAAATGGAGAATAGTGGAGTTAGAATACATGAAAATCATATAATAAATGAATGAAATTATTTTTTAAGTTTATAAATAAACCAAACTAATAAGTTTACCCAAAATAGGGCTAGTAGGAGATAAAGTTTGAAAGGTGCTTGTGAGAAGAAAGTGAACAAAGGAATTGGATTAGTGGCATAAGCAAAATTGTAAAGAGAGTGTCATGATAAAGAATAAGATTTTATGTGATTGAGATCAACATGAATTTTTTATGAACCATTGTAAGACCATATTGGCATGGACCATTTGAGAATGCACCATGAAGGTAAAGTGAATACATGAATAAAGATTGGTTTCAGTTTAGTGAATGTTATTGAATAGTTTGATGATGGTTTAAAGTTCATTTAAACTAGTATAGCATGATCCTATGAATCATAGTATGGAACATCATATCTATTATGGAATTATTGTCAAAAATGACTAGGCATGAATGAATGAAGTAAAAAGGATATTGAATGAAGACTAAGGTAGAGTTTGGTAAAGAAGTGAATTTTGCTTTGCATCATATGTGTGTGTGTATGTATTTATGTATATAAGTACATACATATATATACACATATATATACATATATAATATATATATGGATATATATATACACATATACATACATATATACATGCATACACACACACACATGTGTGTGTATATATATCTACATAGTCTATTTTATTAAAAAAAGAACCCATTTATATAAAACCCAAAATACAAATTCATTTATACATATTCAAGCCCAAATTCCAATCAAGTTTACTAAATACCCTAATTAATATATATCATAACTGGTTTAACACAAACTAGCCCGATCCAAAACATATATACCAATCAAGAAATATTCATCCCCAAAATGTAACAGAAGTTTTCAAATTGAAAATGGAGTTTAATACAAATATAATTCATAGTCTAAGATAACCATGGAAATTTTTTATGTCTATCCCCAATTTCCCCATGTTACCTAGGTTTGATGTAGAGAGCTGTGGAGGCTGAGCCTTCTACAAGGCCCTCCCTACATACAACCCTTATAATTTTCCATAACACTTAAGCAAATTAAAAACACTGTAACTATTTTAATTAAAATACCTATCAAACATTATACATACATGAATTTAAGTATAAAACCAACCTATGAATATATGAATGCCAAGGAAGTCAAATTACTTCTTTTTCCTCAACTCATTCACACCTTATTCTCCTTATTTCTCCTATTCTCTATTTGTCATGTGTTGTATCCTCCTCACAAATTTTTTCCCACTTTATTTTATATATCTACCTTAACTTACTCACCACCACCTTATCCTCCATTATTGGTATGCCCAACTGATTAAAAATATATACATGTAAAATAACTCAACATAACTCTACAATCCACCACAATGCAACCACAACCAACTCTCTTATCATTTTCATGGAATGATGGTAAACCTGAAGTCAATGGGTGATTATAAATCCTAATAATCTTAAGAATTCAAAAAAAACTATAAATAATCATTTTATAATCTATATAATTTTTGCATGACATTGACTTAATACAATTCTAGTCATCAACTTCACAAATTGACCTAAAAATAAGTCTCCATAACCAATATCTTAGCAAACTATCTAGTGTATCTAGAAAATAATACAATTGACACACTTCATGAATATCTTCACAATCATAGGTGCATCATATATCAAGTTTATCATTATGAAGTGAGCTACCTTGGTTATTTTTTCAATTACATCCAAGATCATGCCATGCTGGTTCTATGATAATGGCAACCTTAGATGAAATCCATATTAATCACCTTTCACTTCCGTTTTGGTATATCACATGGATACAAAAATCCATCTAGATGCACATGTTCAACTTTCACATGCTAACATTTTAGACAATAAAACATAAAATCCATTACATCTCTCTTGATACCTTTCCAGAATTAGAGTGGCCTAAGCTCAACTACGAGCTTGGTTACCCCTAGATGTCCTAAATATGGGTAATTGTGTAATTCCTTTAGCATTGCACTCCTCAAATTATCTCTATTAGGAACATACATCCTTTTATTATACTATAAAAGGCCATCATTCTCTATCCTAAATCCCTTATACCTAGCATTCTAAGCATTCTTAGATAATGTTTTCCTGACCTGATCATAGAATTTATCTCCTAGATATAATTTGATTAATTCATCTTAGAAATTACTCCTAATAGTATATATGACTACTATGTACCTCATATGTCTTAGAGCATCAACTACTCTATTCTCCTTGCCTTTGATAGAGTTAATATCAAAATCATAATCAGATATGAATCCTAACCATCACTTTTAATGATCATTTAGGTTTAGTTGGGTGAATATGTACTCAAGTCCCAGGTTATCAGTCTTGATATCAAATGGTTTTCCCAACATATAATTCCTCCAAACTTGTAAAACATGCACAATTACCACAAGTTCTAGGTCATGAGAGGCATAATTCACCTCATACAACTTCAATTTCATAGACTTGTAGGATACTTCTGAGCCATCTTACATAAGAACTCCAATTCCATCCCTAGATGCATTGATGATCATTGAGAATTGACAATTAGGATCGGGAAATCTTAGCATTGGTGTTGAAGTAAGTCTCATTTTTAGTTCCTAAGAGGCTACTTCACACTTCTCTAAGTAGATAAAACTTTGGTTATTTTGCTAAAAGGAGGTAATTATATTAGCTATCTTAGATACATTTGGAATGAATTTCCTATAATAGCTCACTAATCCCTTGAAAATACTTACCTCATGCACTTTATTTGGTGTTGGTCACTCCAATATGGCTCTTATCTTTGTTGGATCCACTAGCATACAATATGTAGAGATAATATGTCCCAAATATTGAACTTTCTTTTATAAAAATGCATGTTTAGACAAATTTTCATATAACCCATGTTTTTGCAAATGTTACAAAACCAATTCCATATGTTGCAAGTGTTCTTCCTCATTCTTGGAATAAATGAGGATGTCATCTAAAAATACCAAAATAAAATGATCCAAGTAATCTCTAAACACACTGTTCATAAGATTTATAAATGCTACTAGAGTATTTATCAATCCAAATGGTAACATTGTGAACTCATAGTGCCCATATCAAGTTTTGAATACTCTTTTTAGAATATATTCTTCACGGATCCTCAATTGATAATACCTTACTCTAAGATCACTCTTAGAAAAGACTTTTTCCCCTTAAATTTGATCAAAGAGATCATTAATCTATGGCAATGGATAGTTTTTATTGATCATTTATTTATTCAACATCTTGTAATCTATACATAGATGAAGAGTACCATCCTTCTTCTTGACTAAAACAACTGGTGCACCCCATGGTGACACACTTGGTTGAATCATCCCTTTTGACAATAAATCCTAAATTTGTGCCTTTAACTCAACCAATTTAGTGGTTGTCTTTATGTATAGTGCCTTATACTATGGTTTTGATCTAGGTATGATATCAATCAAGAAATCAAACTTGCACTTAGGTGGTCATCCTTGTAATTCTTTTGGAAACACATCATAGAAGTTTCTTATCAAAGGATAATATTCAATAAATGGTTCCTTATATTCCTCCATCTCATTTATCTTAATGATAAATGTCTACCATCATTTCTATTGAGATTTCTTGAGTTAAGTTGCATAAATATACCTTATATTTAACTCCCTTTTCTCACCTTGAAATTATGTCTGAAATCATCTTGACACTCAACCTTCTTCAAAAAATAGTCAACCTTGGATTTATGCTTCAAAATCTAATTGACTTCTAAGACCACATCATATGACCCCAATGGTTTTTTTAAAAATATATACTAATATAATGATGTCTAACAACCTAATTTCCACTTTGATCAAATACTTATCAACTTTGACCTTAGACTCATTCCCATATTGTATTGACCATGAATTTTCCATAACTCCAGCCTTTCTAGACAATTTACTAAGAATTATAAGAGAAATGAAACATTTTATAGCTCCTATGTCAATCAAAATAAAAAATGTATGGTTGAACAAAATACTTGATAGTTATATGGGTGAAGCTTGACACCCAGCATGTCAATTTCCAATAGTTGCATGAATCTACAACTAGAATGTACCTTATTGAAAATTTGAACCCTTATTCTTTGATTTGTCTTGAGGACATTTTTGAGTAAAATGGTCATGTCCACATATGAAGAAACCTCTAATTGGTCCTTTCTTATCAGATTATTTGTTTTCATTAAAACCACCCTTGAAACCATTACCAGGTTTCCTATTCCTTAAACTACTATTAAACTTGGCATTTTGATTCTTGAACTAAACCTTGGAGCCTCCATTGCTCTGCTTTCAGATCTTCTTTTTGAAAGCTAATTTATAACTTCTAAATTTCTTTTTGAAATTATATCTAAATTGGGCAAGAGATTTTAGTTTTTATTCTTATTCGATCACCTTCTCAAACACATGATCCATGGTCGAATGGACCATGCACATCTACCTCACAACCAATTTGACATTTTAATCCCACGATGAATTTCTTGATTCTAAACTTCTCATCCACCTAATATTGAGGTGTATACTTAAGCATCTTGGTGAATTGCTCCAAGTATTCATTCACTAATATATCCCATTGCTTAAGATTATGAAAATTTATAAGCCTTTGATCAAAATATAGTTGTGGAAGCCATCATGACCTAAATAGTGTTATAAATTATTCCCAAATTCTAGTGGTTGAGTCAAGGCTCATCTCGAGCTTCTTATTTTCCCACCAAGTTATTGCTTCACCAAAAATCTTATAATCTCCCTAGAATATTTTAATGACTTAAAAATAATTTTGAATCTTAAAATATTTCTCCATTTTTATTATCCATGCTTTAGCTCCATCTCCCAAAATAGTTCCATTAAACTTAGGTGGATTTGTCTTTTTCATGTCACATGCCAACTCTACATCTACTTGAGATCTCACATCCTATGTCACTTCCTAATGCCTCTACTCTTGAATATTTTCTTGGTCATCAATATTCTCTTTATTTTCTTACTAAGCATTCTCCTCTTCATAGCCATGCACTTCCTACTCTATGGCCAAAATTTGATCCCTAGTCTATTGCATGGGTATGAGGACTTGGTCTAACTTTGCAACTTACTTAGTGGAAAACTTATTTGTATCAACATGTGGTTAGGTATAATAATTAACCACACCTCCTATTCTAGTGTGTACCATTTTTCTTCATACTTATCAATAGAATAAGTTTATGTTAACGGACACATTAAGTCCTAGAGTTTGAGCCTCAACTCTAATACCATAATGTAACTACCCCACTCAGTTTTACAAAAATATAGTAATTTTTTTTACATTAATTATACATATTCATATTATATATTTCACCACAAGAAATCTAATTGGTGATATTTAACTAATTACATTCATTTAGTTAACCAAAAGTTTTATATCTAATCCACATAGCTAAAGACCACCATGAATAGATTTAATAATCATGAATAATGTTGAAAAAATAATGAATATTGCATCTAATCATAAATAAATTGTACAAATTTATCCATGGTTGTTACAACATTATAACCACTATTGTAGAATTACAATGTAAAATTTTTACAATTTTCATCAATAAATAAAAATATCTCAAATGATAAAACATGATATAAAGATCCATAGAGTAAAGTCTCCACAACTAAAGAATCTTCGTGACTCAAGTATCATTTTGTAATCTCAAGTGTAGTCCCTAGTATAGTACTCTAGCTAGGATGGAGAGCATCATATGATCATTTTTCCACACCAACCATATACCATAGATCCCCTGCACTATCTTCCAAATAAGGGGATGGGCCTCCCTCTATGGATGGGTAGATAATGATGGTACGATAATCCAGAGCAAAAAAATATAATCCTTGTGTTGAATATATCTAATACATAATGTGTATCATAAATAAATTTGTCATAACATGATATTACACATATATGAAAACTATATCAACATATGAAATGATAATGTTTAATTAAAACATTACTTTAACTGAAGATTTCAATAATTAGTGATATCAATGATCAATCAAATTCATACACACCACTCAGTCATATTACACCTCATCTTGTAGTGATGGTGATAATTAAGCCAATGGAATTCATCTACTACTTATTTAGGGTCATGAATGTGAGATTTGATAAAAATATATATATATATAATAATATAAAAACCAATAGATTCATTCATAATATTTCCTTTTAGCTGATAAAAAATAATCAAAGTATAGAAAAATCAAATACATTCATTTAGTCCATAAAATGAAATCAAATGAATCTATACATCTAGTCCATTAAAAAATAATAAACAAAATGAAAATAGTCCTTATCATACCATCTAAGTATGATCACGTCATAATTGCTAGTTACCCAACTTACAAAGTAGCTTATAATGTTATTTCATCCCTAAAATAATCATTACATCGCAAGCTTATATATATTTTATATTCCACATATAAACAAAATCCAGTCCAAAACATCATAATATGATTTATATTTAAAACTCTTAAATACATTATTTTAATGCTTTTATACATAAACATCAAAATATATAGAATTACCCATTTTCACACTATATGGTAATAATTTTTTCAAGCACAACACTAT
Source organism: Torreya grandis (assembly GCA_037957365.1). Lineage (NCBI taxonomy): Eukaryota > Viridiplantae > Streptophyta > Pinopsida > Cupressales > Taxaceae > Torreya > Torreya grandis. Next base: position 1,251,966 of record JARHVA010001524.1, on the reverse strand, counting down.
TATGCTCATGTGTGTGTGTGTGTGTGTGTGTGTGTGTGTGTGTGGTATAATTAAATTTAGAGTTATTACATTATCACAACATGTAACTTATACTAAGTATATGTATATTTATAGAACTCTAAAGTATGAATTCAACATAGAATAAATACTTTATTGTATATAGTATACTCTAAAAAGATATCCACAGTCTATTGTCTTAGAGTATTATGTATACTCTAATTGTACATCCAACTAAAAAAATAATCCCATAACCCTTTTATAACTAGACAAATCCCACTGTACTTGTTTAAACAAAAAATACATAATTTCATGAAATTTAACATTCATACACAGCCATCCATTTTACCAAATCAATTTAATCGAATATATCAATTCAATCATTTTAAAATTGACACTTTAATTAAAGCTGTATGGAAAAAAATTAACAATATGGAAAATCAGATAAGAGAGATCCCAGTCAAGCTCAAAGCCTATGAGAATAACCTCTAGGAACTTATTAAGGACAACAGAATGAAAATGGAGGAATTTACGTCCAATATTTGTGCTGCTGCTATCAATATTGGTAAAAGAGCCAATGAGGAGACCAAAGCCTTGGAGGGACCTAGCAAAAGGATGAGACAAAGTTCAAGAAAGATGGTTACTCAAAAAGGAGCCATGCTAGCAGCAACCACTACCCAAGATATTGTTATGAAAGGAAAAGAAACTATGAAAATGATATTGGAACTGGATGAATAATTTGGTTACTCTTACTAGTTATGAAACTAGTCCTGTTCTTTGTTTAATCCTTTGCCTTTGGTGTAACCAGATCTCTGCTAAATTTGGGTTTTGACCGGTAGTCTTTCTGGTGGTTTCAAGTCCATTAAAAACTTGTTTTTGCTACTTCCTTGTTGTAGTTTAGGCTTTGCCTGTGGTTTTGGATGATCTTTCTTTCTTTCCTTGTACTAGGGTTTCAGGGCCCCTTCAAAACCTGCTTTTTCCATAATCTAAAACATGACAATACCCAACTCAGATTTGCTATTATAACAACTTAGATTAGAACATATAAACCTCTTCAAGCACAATACATATAAAAATGCATACCCAGTCATAATATCAAATGTGCAAACTCTTAATCCAGTCATAGTCTAATCCAAGTATGTAACCATAATACACATTCAAGATAATTATTTATGTAACTCAAATAAATTCAATTAAAATCTTATCTTTTTAATATCTAAATTAATCATTCATGTATATATCTATGCATATAGCCAAATGCACAACAAACAATTCACTCAACTACCTACCCATACCTAGGCTATCTATTATGGCCCTAACTATTTGTTACCAAAACCATATACAATTAAATATGTTTTTAATGATTTTCATAACAAAGCCCATAAATAATACCATGTCCTGAGTTTAAAGTAAATGACATTCACTTTGAAAATTAAAACAATATAATATCATTTAAAACCAACTTTGAATTCCTCTAAACAGTATTCTATAGCTAGTCATTTTATCTCAAATTATTTATTTTGAAGGCCCTAGGTTTCCAAAATATAGGTATATATATAAAAATATGTTTATATATCAGAATAGGTGTGTGTGTGTGTGTGTGTGTGTGTGTGTGTGTGTGTGTGTGTGTGTGTGTGTGTGTGTGTGTGTGTGTGTGTGTGTGTGTGTGCGTGTGTGTGTGTGTGTGAGATCAATTTAGACCAAGTATATAGATGTATATATACCCATAATCCAAATAGGTTTATACATAGTTGAGCCCAAATTGTAATCAAGTTTAATAAATACCTTGATGAATATATATCATAACTAGTTTGAAATAAACTAGCTCGAGCCAAAACATATATACCCATAAATAAATATTCATCCCCAAAGTGTAACAGAGGTTTATGAATTGAAAAAGGAGTGTAAGATAGTTTTCATTCATAGTCTAAAACAATTATGGAAAACTTATACATCCCTACCCAATTTATCCATGGTACCTTGGTTTGGATATAGGTTTTTGTGGAGGTCGAGCCTCCAATAGGGCCCTACAACAACCCTTATAATTTTCCATAACACTTAATCAAATGAAAAATCCTATAATTATTTAAATTATAAAACCCATCAAACATTACATATAGGAATTTAAGTACAAAACCAATCTATGAATACATGAATTCCAAGGAAGCCAAATTACTTATTTTTCCTCAACTCATTCACACCTTTCTCCTATTCTTAGTATGTTATGTTTCATATCCTCCTCTTAACCTTTTTCTGCCTTAATTTTATTCTTCTCCCTTAAATTACTCTCCACCACATTCTCTTTTATTAATAATAGGCCCAACTGACCAAAAATATATTCATGTAAAATATCTCAATAAAACTCTATAGTCTGCCCCATGTAGCTATAACCAACTCTCTCATCATTTTCATAGATAGATGGTTAACCCAAAGTCAATGGGTGATTATAAACCCTAATAATATTGATACTTCTAAAATAATCCAAAATATAATCATTTTATAATCTATATAATATTTTGATATAGAATCAAGTACTACCAATAAAGATGGCTGCGAGCGGTGGTTCTAGGAGCACCAGCCTCCCTGAAGCCCCCAGGGAGGATCAGCCTTTACCTAGGGTGATTTTGTAGGATAAGGAGACTATCTATGTTAGTGATCACTCTAAACTTAACAAGGTTAATGGCTGCCTTCTGTGGAGTCAGGATTGGCTGGTGCTGGTTATCCCCCCAAAGGCAGTAAAGGAAGATGTAGAATACTTGGCCTCTCATGCTCTGATTTGCAAGTTCCTGGGCATTCAAATTTCTCTATCAGATTTGGAAGCTTGGATTCACTGGTCATGGTAGATAGAAGGTGATTTTGATATTATGTTGGTTGGTAACAGCTATTTTATGGTGAATTTCACTTCCATATCTGACCAGAATAAGATCTTTGAGGGAGGTCCTTATTTCTATGATTGTATTGGTCTTTTTCTTAAACCTTGGCATCTAGGTTTCAACTCTGCTAAAGATCTTCCATCCTACATTCCTATTTGGGTTCACCTACTAAGACTCCCTTTAGAATTCTAGTGGGAAGATATCCTGTGACAAATAGCTGCCATGCTTGGGACACCTACTACTATAGCGCACCAATCACTGGACAAAAAGGTTATCTCTTATGCTCGTATCTGTGTTGATATTGATTTAAACAATCCTTTGCCAGATTCCTTGGAAATTTGTCTAGGTACCTCCTCTTGGATCCAACAAATTGACTATGAATCCATCCCCTTTCGATGTTGCATCTATCATGTGTATGGGCACTTACATCGCCAATGCCCTCAAGCTTCCAGAGATAGTGGTGCACCTAGGGAGTCCTCTAGCCCTCGGGTGGCCAATGGTGGTAAAGGGAATGGCCAGCTGAGTCATAATGGAATGGCACATACCCAACCTAATAGCATTGCAAAAGGGAAAGCTCACTTAAACTCCTCAGGTGCAGGGCAAGGCCTAGTAGATTACACATGTCCTAACAAGGATGGCTTTCTCCCAGTTTGACATCATGTGAGGGGTCAAGGCCAGAAGCACACAAATCTAGACCGACAAGTAGACTTGGGCTTTAATCGATTTGAAGCTCTTGATAGCATGGCCATTGAAGATGGCATTCCCATAGCAATTTAGGGAGAGGCCCTTGAGATAGATGAGCAACTCTCTTTTCTCAGTGGCTCATAAGATATGGTGATTCAACCGACCTTAGAGATCTCTCTTGGCCTGAAAGAAGGTGCCCTAGTGGATTCACTAGTGCCGCATGACAAGGAGGTCTATTGGGCAAATTTGGCCAAAGATGTAGAAGCATTTAGGAAAGAAAAAGGATCTTTATCAACTCTTGGCCTAATGCAAAGACCATTCAAGAAAGTCTCTTCCACTCCTTCCAAAGCTGGCTGCAAGAAGGATCAGGATAAAATCAAACTCATAAGTGATTTATTGGTAGAGTTAGGGGTCATAAAAACCCTGGATGAGCATTTTCCTCACTTTACTCAATGATTGTTCAATCATGGAATGTAAGGGGGTTGAATAGCACCCCCAGACAAAAAGCTATGCACAATCTGGTGATAGATCACTCTCCAGATATTTTTTGTATCCAAGAGACACAGCTCTTTGTGGATTCCCTATTTTCCTATATGCCTTACATATGGTTCTCTAGCCAAAATTAGTGTGTTGGAGTTGTGGGGAGCTCTAGGGATCTAACCATGTGTTGGGATCCTAGGAAAGTTATGCCTCTTCTTTGGATGTCCTACATCTTGGCCCTCTCAATGGTGGCTTCCTCTCTGGAAACTGGTGAGCTAATCTTGTTACCACAGTTTATGCTCCTATTGACCTCCCTGGGCAACACAAGCTCTGGGAACATATTTAGTATGTTATAAATTGCCATCCTTTCCTACCTTAGATTATGACTAGAGATTTTAATGTTGTTCTTAGCCTGGAGGAGAAGAGGGGCAGACTGGCTCGTTTGGGTCCTTCTTCGGAGCTCCTTCGCTATAATGTGGACCTATTACACCTCTCTGATGTCAAACCTCTTAATGGGATTTTCACTTAGAATAATAGAAGGACAGGTAATGCTGCCATCTCTGAGTGCCTTGATAGATTCCTTGTCTCATGTTTTTGGCATTCTAGTTCTATCTCTCTTGCTTCTAAAATTTTGGACTAGAGAGGCTCTGACCACTGGCCCATTAAGCTTTTTACCAGTCACATTGTTAGTCCCAAGAAGCCTCCTTTTAAGTTTTAGCTAATGTGGCTTTGAGATCCATCTCTCCATGATCTTATGGCTCAGTGGTGGAGATAAGGGGGGCCTGACTATGGTACTGCTATGTTTTCCTTCGCTAAAAAACTTTAGTTTGTTAAATGGAAGCTGAAGTACTGGAATAGAAATTGTTTCAGTAATCTCCACCCTATGAAGAAGAGAGCTTATGATCAGCTAGATGTGGTGACTAGGTAGATTTGGGACCTTGGTTTGTCTAAAGAGCTCTGCATTCCTAAATCTCAAGCATCTAATGCTTTAGTTGAGTGGGAACTTTGAGAAGAAATTTACTAGAAATAGAAGGCTCGAATAGACTGGCTCCAAAAAGGGGATAGGAACACTACTTTCTTCCACAATTCTGTGTAGGTGAGGTGTAACAGGAACTTCATCTCTCTCCTTGTTAGTTCGGATGGGACAAGGCTAACATCTTCTCAAGCTATATCTAGAGAAGCTGTTCGGTTTTATTCCACTCTTTTTTTAGATGGCCCACCTCCTACTAAGCTGGCCAAAAATATAGTTTTGTCTTGCATTCCCCCTATAGTGACTTTGGGAATGAATGACTCTCTTATGCGGCCAATTGGTATGTCTAAAGTGGAGGGAGTGGTTTTTAGCATGCACATAGGTAAAGCTCCAGGGCCTGATGGTTTCTTAGTTGATTTCTTTCAATATTTATGGGATATTATCAATCAGGATCTCCTGGACGTGGTGCAGGAATCTTATTCTAGCAAAGAAATGCTCAAGGCTATAAATGCAACTTTTCTTGTCCTGATTTTGAAGAAAGATCAGGCTAATCAACTGGATTCTTTTAGGCCCATCCTGCTTTGTAATGTGATCTATAAAATCATTACCAAGCTCATTACGGAATGGCTTAAAGTCTGCCTCCCCATGGTTATCTTAGAGGAACAAGGAGGTTTTATTGTTGGCAAACAAATTATGGATGAGGTGGTTATTACTTCTAAAGCTATTCACTCTATGTACACTTCTAAGGAATGAGCCATGTTTGTAAAGCTCAATTTAGCTAAGGCTTATGACAGAGCCAACTGGGGCTTCACGCAAAAAGTTCTTTTGGCTTTTGGTTTTAGTCAAGCCTAGGTTTGGTGGGTGATAAGCTACATCACTATGCCTTCCTTTTTGGTTCTTATTAATGGGGAACCCTCTGAGCTTTTTGGTTCATCTAGAGGCCTTCGCCAAGGGGATCCGCTCTCTCCTTACTTGTTTATCATTCTACCTGAGGGTCTGGGGTGACTCATCAAGTTTCAGGTGTCTTAGAATATGTTGTATAGCTAGCAATGGGGGAATGGATTAACCACTTTGTCCCACCTCTAGTTTGTTGATGACACTATTCTAGAAGGGAGAGCACAAATTTGTGAAGCTAAAGCTTTTTGTTATACCCTTGACATGTATCTGGATGCGTTTGGGCAAGAAATTAATGATCACAAGTCCTCTATTTTCTTCTTCAACACTCCTGAGCCTATCCAGTGATGGATCACCACTATCTTGAGGATTCAGACTAAATCTCTCCCCTTGACATACTTGGGGGTTCTTATTGTGGTGGGAAGGTAGCCTAGACCTTTTTGGCAGAATGTGCTCGGCAAACTCAGGCAAAAAGTTAATCACTGGACCCATAGATGGCTCTCTACTACTGGTAGGGTGATACTTCTACAATTTGTGATTCAAGCACTTCCAATATACTATTATATGATTTAGGCTACCCCTATGTATTTTCTCAAGGAATTTGATGCTCTCTCTCACCAATTTTTTTGGAGCAGCAACTTGCAAAATTCTAAATGGAGTCTTATTAACTAGAATACTGTTTGCTGGCCAAAGAAGGATGGAGGTCTTAGCCTGCATTCTACTATTTTGTCCAACCAAGCTCTTACTGCCAAACTCTACTGGCACTAGTGCTCTAACCAATCTCACCTTTGGGCCCACATCTTGTCTTCCAAGTATTTTCCTAATATCGATCCTCCTGATATTTCTAAGCTTCCTCTTGAGGGAAGGGGGTCTATGGTGTGGAATACCCTCAAGCTTGGAGCTCATCTAGTGAAATGCAACCTATTCTAGATTTGTAACAGTGATACTAAGGCCCTTTTTTGGGGTGATTCCTAGGATGGGGTGCCTCCTCTCTTATCCTCTCACCCACATTTGCAACCTCTGTGTGACTCCCATCAATCTATAGGCTGGAATATTGTGGCCCACTACAAGGAAGGCTTTAATCTAGGCATGTCTATTGGCTATCATTGGAAGAATTCTTCTAATTGGCCACTGGGTGGTTCTTTGGAGGATCGACTAGAGTTATCATAGATTCTAGCCTCTAGAGGTTGAATTTCCTTACAAGGTCAGGATGTCTTGGCTTGGGGAGGCGATTCTAGCAGACAATATTCTATTTCTACTAGGTACCTTGCTCTGACCAAGCAACTTTTTGGTGAGGTTAACTTCATATGGTGGAAGAAAATTTGGAACTAGTTTTCATGGCCTAAGTGTAATTTCTTCCTTTGGGCCTTAATGTATAATAGGTGTCTTAATTGGGACAACCTCTATAAGCATGGGTTCTAGTGGCCATCCAGATGTGTTTTATGCCATAGCAGTGTTGAGACTAGGTCTCACCTTTTCTTCTAATGCCCCTTCACCAAATAGATTTGGCACCTCTAGTAGAATGTGTGGGGCTGTCCCTATTAGCACGCATCATCTCTGTCTGACTTCTGGGACTGGTTGGACCATCCTCCTTCAAAATCCTCATTTCTACAGATTGCTTGGTCTGTTGGACCCTCATTTATCTTGTGGAACATATGGTTGGAAAGGAATAGGCAGATTTTCCATGATGTTCAGTTGGAGCTCAGCACCCTTTGGGCAAAAATCCTCAGTTCGTTGCATGAAACTCTTATTACTAAGGGTAACAGGGCTGATGGCTTGGGCCTAGAAGATGCTGGTATATATTCCCTATTTTCCTTTGCTCTTTCCACTACCACTCCCATCATTCCTTCCACTTGCTCGATGAATATAACCAGGTAGCAGCCATGACCTATGAACAGGGAGGGATAGTGGACTCCCCGTGTGGCTGGAATCATCAAAATCAACACTAATGGCTCTTTACATAGGAATCCAGGGGCTGCTAGTATTGGTGGTGTGGGGCGTGACAACACTGGGGATATTCAGTTTCTTTTTTCTATTTATAATTATACCAATATTCTCATGGAAGCTATGGCTATCTTGGTGGTGGTGTAACATTGTTGCCAACATGGCTAGTATAGAATTATTTGCGAGTTGGATTCACAGGTAGTTGTTAACTTATTGAATAAATGAAACTTTGTTAATGTGGATTGGCATTTGGCTATGATTGTCTAATAGATCCTGTAAATATGTACTTCCTTAGACTCTATGGTTTTCAAGCATATTCCCCATGAGTGGAATGGGGTGGCTGACTATCTGGCTAAGTGGGCCTCTGAGCAAGGGCCTCTATGGAATATTTTTGATCATTTATTGCTTCCTTTGGATTTCTTATAGAAGCTGGTTCAACTTTTTGACCAGGATAAGGCTTTGTAACATTTTGCTTCCGTTTCTTTTTCAATAAATTTTTACCCCTCTTTTAGTTAAAAAAAAATCTATATAATATTTTCATTACATTGACTTAACACAATTCCAATCATTGACTTCATAAACTAACCAAACAATGAGTCTCCATAGCTAAAGTTTATTCCATGCAAGTCTAATATCGATTAAATAATAATCATTATATTTCCATGTAGTGACTATAAACTAATTTTTTAACATATTTAATATATAAAATGGTAATAAAAATGTGTATTTAAAAAGACTATAGTTAATAGTTATCATGTTATCCACAACAAACAATATACAACACAATTATTTCCCAAAATCATTGAACAATATAATCAATACATTCATTGTCTAATATATATTATTATTGACCAAATTTGACTTTTAAGTCAAATTAGGGCACCTATAGGTAAAATCATGACTTTATATGTTTGTAAGGGGTGTAATATGGATGTCACAAGGTGTTTTATAGGTCAATTAAGGTCATCTAATTTTGTACTAGCCTTGGTCATTAGTTATTTTAGTCCCTTTAGTCATTTTGAGTCATTTTAGTAGTCAAAAAGGTATATTTAATGAATTTTAAAGATTAATTTGGAAGCGTGAAGGTTAAAAAATTTGATTTCATCCCCATGTGTCCTTATAAGTCTTAAGTAATTGGCATAACTAAAAGATGGTGGGCTATGCAAAATAAAGGGTAGTTTTCTTGAAGGAAAAGAAAAGTTTAGCACTTATATAACCTCTTTGGGAAGTGTGCCATATGGTAAATGGTAAATAAGTGCCTCTTCAGCTTCCCCATGCTTATTTACACACTTTTTTTTGCTTTAGAAGTGTCATTTCTGAGCTAAAACTATTTTGCTCCCTTTTCACCTTTTTGGGCAAGAAGTGACTTGCAGGTTTGTACTTGGTACATTCAACACAAGGGGTTTTATAAAAAATTATCTTAGGTGTATATTATACACAAAGTTAGCTCACATTTTATGTTTGGTTGTAAATGAATGGTTTTTTGAGCTTTATGAACCATTCCTAAGAAGTTGACTTTCCCAATTTGCTTGATAATCTGTGTACCCTATGGGTTTTGCCTTGGTTTGAGTAATTTTATATGAACAATTTATTTAAGATGATTCCAAATTATATTTTCCTCCTCTAATGGTACATATTTTTTTTCATGTTTTAATTTTTTTAAATAGTTCAAATAACTCATTTTATAGGAGGGTTCCACTATGTGCAGTTTTATTCAATTTTCCACTTGTAGGAGTTTGAATTCTATACAGAGGTTTTCATGTAAATAGAATATGGAATATTTCCATGTCTTATTTACATATTGAATACTTAATTTACATTTTGGGCCTCATAATTCCATGTTTGGATCAAACTCTCTGTCCATTATCATACTCATAGTTAGCTTTATGCATGCCACTCAGTTACAATCATGTTTTAGAACTCTGATCATGCATATATATGAAAAATAGAAAGTCTAAAGGGTTTTTAATATGTTATTGTGTATTAATATTCATTTTAAACCTTTAAAATAGCACAAATAAGTCTATTTTGGCATTCATTTGTAGCTTATACAGTCTAGAAGCCATTGATGCCCATCTACAGGTACCTCATGAAAGTCAAGCATGTTGAAGAAGAGTTTTTTTAAGCTAAGTAGGGTATTGATTATAAGAGTAGTAATTTTTATGTCTTGATATTACTATTCAACTTATATATGTCACAAAATAGGAACCTTACCCATGCCTTCATCCTTGCTACCTATATACATGACTTTGCCCACCTATAGGTGGCTTAATAGAGAATTGAAGAATCATGTTAGAGCATGGAAATAAATGGTGGAATATTTTTGAGGTATAATGTGTTTTATAGATAATTATATACCTCCTTATAAAGCTATGTTATTCAAATAGGATCTAAACCATGTCCAACACAAAATTATTGAGTTTTGAGACATAGTCCCTAAAAAGTGAAAACAAAGGTCTTAGGGGTTGTTGTAGGCCTCTTACAACATGTTTGCTAAGATATTTCGGGCATATATCTAAGTATATTTTGTAGAAAATATCTTGGAGATAAAACATGAACAAAATGGGAGTCAATAAGTGAGTGGAATTTATATATTTAGAGCCTCAAATGTGCCCTAAAAAATACTATAATCAGGCAATTATATCTATAGTCAGAGCTCCAAAAGAAACTTTTGTCATCAAAATGGAAAACTTAACCTTGAAACCATGTTTGAATAAGGCCAAATTATGAATTTTATATCTATGCTCTAAATTAACATCTATAAAAGATGATAAATGATATCATATTCCTCAACAAGCATCCTCAATCTGTACATGTGGCCTAAATACACACCTATAGCTAGTCAATAGGCCAGTGACCCAACATTGATACTAGAATGGTGTTTAAAAGTTTAAAAAGGATAATTATAGTTAAAAAAATTTCCTTGTGAATATAAAACATTCAAATAATGTCTTAAAACATCATAACCCAATATTCAAGGAAGAAAATGTAACTTAGAGGCTTCTCTCAAAAGGCATGTGTCTTAGTCTAATAGAAAAAGACTAAATTGAGAAGTTTTAGAGCATAAGCAGGGGTAGGAAGAGTTTTAACCTAATGAAATAACATTTTACATATAAATTGAGGATTTGGTTACTTCATAAGGATAAACAAAATCAAAATAACCCTACACAGGTCCCTAAAACCCTTGTATACACCTACAATAGGGTCACATAGTAGGGTATATAGGTAGTAAGCTAACAAAGGGTGGTTATTAAGATTTTTGGGATAGGTTGGATGAATTAATAGAGGTTATATCACATTAATATAATTTCCCATGGTCTCATTAAATTATCGTGATGTATTTAGAGCAAATAATGAGCCCAAAAGTGAGCATACACAATCAAATCAAAACACAGTCTGCCATGAAGGAGCTAGTTTTGAATGTTAGGAGTTTTGATAAGTCAAAACACAAAATAAAGAGATGAAAAATTTATGTATTTAATCCTAAAAAAATTTAAAAAAACCTCCAATACTCATAAAACCTAATAAAATAGGGTTAGTACCCCCTATTTCTCTCAGACAGGGGGCACTTCTCCTCATGCAGAAACTGGAAGTCTTCAATAAGGGTGGTAAATGGATGGGTAAGGACTTGTTTAAACATTAAAAATACGGTGTGATGAGTTTTAATACCCATATTAAAATCATAGGAATCAATCATAGATAATTTAAAATGAACAGAGAGTTCCAAACCTCTTAAGATTGCATGCAAGCTTTTAGGCATGTTGAAGCCTAGTTTCCAAATGGAGAATCATTTTCACTCTTAGCATAAAATGATATTTCCCATGAATTTATAATTGTTTATGAGGTCAAAATTGATGTATATAGGCTATTTTAATGTAGGTAGGACATTAAATAGACCATTTTGTGCCTAAACCTACAAACAGGCTTCTAGGCATGGTTAGGCCTAAAAGCTAAATGGGAACCCAACTTACTTTGAATATTATAGTGAGAAATAAAACCTATTTTAACATGTTTTTTGGAATATATAATAGGGTTTTAATCTATTTTTATTCAATATAAGTCATGAGGAGGCCATTTTTGGCCCAAAAGCAACTTAGACCTATAAGAAATAAGAAAACAAGCTCGATAGGTCAAATTCAAGTGCTCACATATTTTTAGAGGGTTTTCATGGAGGAAAAATTAGTTTAGATAAGTTTATGAGGTCCTATAACAACTATATAGTTGAATTGGTTGACAATTTCAATGTCCCAATTTTATGAACAAAGCTTAAGAGGGAAAACAAGCTTAAAACCCTTACAGAGACCCAATTGGATAAGTGTGGATAAAAATGAATCTACATGGAATATTTTTCTCATTAAACATATTTTAACTTGTATATTACTCACTCAATCTCCCTCCAATTCAAATTATTTTTATAGACTTGTACGGATGGGGTAATAAACAAGCTATTTTTTACCATTTTTTATGTTTTAAAAGATACAAGAAGAATATAAAGATGAAATAAAGTTTTGAGGGAATATTTATAATTTATTTAACTCTATATAATCATTTAATTCCTTTAATAAACTTCTAAGTGTCCAAACCATGTGCTTCAACTCAGCTAGTCAAAACTAGCCTAATGAACAAGCTACTGAGAAGGATGAAAAGCTTCATGTGAGATGATTTTAAAGATTTAATAATTCCTATAATTAAATTGAGGGTATTTAAAATTTTCATAAACTCCTTCCCATGTATTTTCATAGTAAATTTATGCCAGTTTGAGGCCAAGTGTGTAGGGTTCATGAAAGAGGAGTTTTCTAGGTAGCAAATGATGATAACTCAGTTCTAGGTGATTCTAGAGGATCAGACCTGAAACCAATGAATGAATAATCATGTATAATTTCCTTAAAATTCATCTCAATAATTTTAAATTTTAATAATCAGTTATAAGGAATTCAAATAGGCCTAATCATGAAGGCAATTTTTTTGAGCTAAAATGAGGAGTTTCATGTGACTTTTCATGAAGTCTATGACTTGGATTGACATTTTTAATTAAAAACCTTGCATGGTTCATCTCATAACCTATTAAATTTTTCTTGTGACCCTTGGAATTCTCTCTCTCTCTCTCTCTCTCTCTCTCTCTATATATATATATATATATATATATATATATATATATATATATATATATATATATATATATATATATATATATATATATATAAACTAGCCATTTTGGCATTGTATTCTATGCTCCACCTGAGTATGGTGAATCCCTACTCATTTATATATCTTTTTATAAATAATAATACTTATTTTTACCTCCTCGATGATTTTTTGTGTTTATTTGTAATTTTTTATTTTTCATAAGTGAAGACTATGGATTCCTTAGCATGTTATTTCATTCTACCATGTATTTGCAATTGGAAAGCTTCTTATTGTAGGGAATGTGAAGTGCTCTAGGAAATTTCAAGGATTAATTGAGTTATAATATTCATTATTTCCCTCATATTCCTCTTGTCTAGTCCTATATTTTTGCATTCATCTATAACCTCACAATGTAACATTGATGTGAGAAGATGAAGATTGGACAAGTGTATGTTCAGTGTCCTTTGATTTCAAGTGTAATATGCATATGGTTGTATATAATAAATATATATTTTGTGCATAACCTCCCTTATGATATATTTTTTTATTTATCTCTCTCCCTTTTCACCCCCAAGGTTTAGTTTTAGTTGTGATCCAAAGTGGTACATCAAGGGAGCTAGCCCTATCTAGAGATTCACCTCATTCTTTAGGCCACCCATAAGCCAAGAGGTGTCTACATTGTGACACTTGGATGAGGAGATATTTTTCATCTCCTCAAAGGGTTCAAATACAAGTGACAATAGTTTTTGGCACATCGAATAGGACTCTTGGTCCAAGAGGTTAAGAGATTTTTGGTGTTATCTCTCAATAATTAGCCTTTGGAGGCATATATCCAAGAATCAATTGTGACTCTAAAGATATATCAGTTGGTCAAGTATCCTATGTTATGTTATGAAGATTTTTTATTACATTTTCCTTTGTGTTCTTACTTTTAATGAATTTTCATGGCTAATTTTGGTGTTGATCACTATTTTACATAAGTTGGTGAGACATTTCAAGCTTGTGCCATTCCCTATCAATATGAAAAAGTCCTTAATCAACCATACCATGAAGTTTAATATCCTTTTCATGAAGTATATTATTCTTATATCCAACCTTTTCAATGTAATGTTCCTCCTAGTCAACCTAGCCAATTTTCAAGTTAACCCATTTCCACCTTCAAGAAAACACTTTTGGGCTATGAGAGGTACATGTTGGAGATTGATACTCTAAGAGGATGTGGTCAAGAGGTTTATATTAATATTATTAATGATGTGAGAGATGAATTATAGTTGGTCAAAATATAGTGGGTACATTTTGAGATATCCAATTAGCAAAGGCTTGTAAATGAGATGTTAGACGTGAATGGTTTAATGGCATCCTTGGAGAATAAGATAAGAATTCATGAGAGGTAGTCTTACCAAGTATATAAACATTAATATCCACTTCCCCAAGTTTTATATCATCCATATTTGATCCCTACTCATAATCTTAATAAAAATTTCCAAATTTATCCTTTTCCAAATCAAGTGGAAGAGAGAGTTGAAAAGACTAGCCTTGTGTTTGAAGCAAATCTTGATAGACAAATTGAGTGGGCCAATAATCAAATAAAATAATCAATATTATTAGAAAAATAAGTGGAATTCAAGCCCTCATTGTACTCTCAAATTACATCCTCACCACCTTAAAAAGATACTTCTAATCCTAACATCCTAATCTAGAGTAAGATAGTGGAGTCATGGGGAAAGAAAGAAGATAGAAGTTTGGTTGATAAGGAGTGTGTGGTTGTGAATGAAGTTGACCCTTTGAAATTTCCTCCCACCCTTACTTAAGAAACCTATTATCCTCCATATTAATCCCCTTGTATTCCTCATATTTTTGATGATGCATATGAACTTCAAAAAATACTTTTCTAAGAGAACTTAGCCAAGCAAATTGAAGAGTTAGAGTCAAAGATGAGATTATTGAGTCAAGGTGTGATGGAAGGTTTAGACCCAAAAGAAGATCCTATGCATAAACACACGCCATAAACCCTTCCTCAAGAGATACCTCTAGCTAAATCAAATTTTAATTAAGTGTTTTTTAAGTGGAAGGAATAAAATCAAGTGGTTTTATCCCAAGGTCTTCTTCCCCTCCCTCAAGAGTTTCCAAAAGAAACCCCTACATCTCACTCCCAATCTAATTTTGAGTTCTATGTGCCACCTCCACCAACTAGTTAATCTTATCTTGACCCCATCACCCTTTGACTTGATTTACCTATGGTATGGAAACCTAAATATGAGTATTTGGTTGATAAATAAAGATAACTCTTTCTTGAAGAAAACATATCTCCTTAGTAGCCTCATTGGGGTAGGGAATATGACTTCAAGATGACTAATCTTGGCATCACCATGAAAGAGAAAACAATGGAAGATATTTAATCCCTTGAAGAAGACTATAAATCTGATAAAAATTTTATCAATTATCACCTCTAACATGAAGATGAAAGTGTTATTATGTATGGAGAACCATTTCAATTCTTTCCCAAAGAGGTGGCAGTCCTAGAAAAATTTCTTGAAACCAAAGTAGAAGTTGTTGCTCTTGAAGATGATTCAATACCTCAACATGATCTTGGAATACTATTAGATGAATTTGAGATTGCATAAAAACATATTTATGGAATCATACATAAAGAAGATAATATTTAAGAGTTAGTGCTTCAAGATGATGAAGAGGTCAAAAATGATTGGTAGCTGCAAATGGAGTTCTTTCAAGGGTTTGAAGAGTTTTTGTCAAGTTAAGAATAACGTACATGGAAATTTGAAGAATGAGGATTACATAGAGGATAATGACCAAGATTTGGAATACTATACAAATCTCCTTGATGAGCTAGAAGAACTTACAGCTGAGAGGAAGCCTAATCTTATTGAGAGCACTATGGAAGTCACTAAGGAGGAAACCTTCATTAGTTCTTCCATCACTTTATAATATTTTTATGTATGGTCAAGGAAATGTTATTAATAATATTTTATATGACCTATTTTAAATCATTAGATTAGGCTATACTCTTATTATAGGAGGCTATGATCTGGTCAAACATGGAGAAGGCAGCTTTGACACTCAAGTAAGTATGCAAAGGAAAAGTAATATTTCAAATTTTTCCTTGCAAAAAGCACATACATTTCATGATGACATGTTTGAATTAATCAATATTGGATATCATGCTCTCAATTATCTTGGAGAGACACATTATCTCTTGAAGGATGGAACAAGCTCCTATTGGCCTCATTCTTCCAAAGAATATGAAACTACTCCTATTAAATCCATTCCTACTAAGGAGATACAAATTGATCATGGAATGAAGAGTGGGAAGTAGTATGAATTATATGAACATGTTTAAGAGGATTATATCTACATCTGAGACCTATTTTAAGATGATTTACTTGAGAACAAGTCAAATGAAGAGCCAAGGAATAGGTCTGACCTAGAAAGCATCCAATTCAAGGAGAAACATGATTGGCACTATGTTTCATCTCACCATGAAGATAATTCAAGATGTTTTAAGTTTTATCCGAGAAAGGATGTATGATTAGTCTACATATGTGCATGATATTTTGTTTTTATTTTCCCCTAAGTGCCTTGAGAACATGTGTGTGTATGTATTGTTAGTTTTCTCTCTTTGTTGTGTGTGTCTTTTATTTTGTGGTTGAGGTAGTCATTAGTTATCTTATTTTGGTCAAGCTTATGGTCAATGGTCAAAGTTTTTCTTGTTTGTCTCAAACTTAAAATGACTAATAAGGCTACTGGTCTAGTTAGTACACCAAGCATACTACCCCTATGAGTCACCAATTTGTTGACCAAATTTGACTTTTTAAGTCAAATTAGGGCACCAATAGGTAGAAAATTGACTTTATATGTCTATAAATTATTTAATATGGATGTAAAAAGGTTTGTTATAGGTCAATTAAGGTCATCCAATGTTGTACTATTCTTGGTCATTAGTTATTTTAGTCCCCTTAGTCATTTTGAGTCATTTTAGGGGTTAAAAAGGTGCATTTAATGAGTTTTATGAATTTATTGAGAATAGTGAAGGTTATAAAATTTTATTTCATGCCCCATGTGTCCTTATAATTCTTAATTAACTAGAAAACTGAAATATGGTAGGTTATACATAAGAAAGGGCAATTTTATTGAAGGAAAAGAAGAATTTGGCACTTGTACGACCTCCTTAGGAAGTGTGGCATATGGGAAATAGTCAAGAAGTTACTCTTCATCTTCCCCATGATCAATTCCACACTTGTTTTGATTTATAAGTGTCATTTCTGATCTAAAACTATTTTTCTCCCTTTTCACAATTCTAGGCAAGTAGAGGTGACTTGCAAGTTTGTACTTGGTACAGTTAACACAAGGGGTTTAAAGAAAAATTCTCTTAGGGGTATGTTCTACACTGAGTATCTTCAATTTTATGTTTGGTTTTAGAGTAATGGTGTTCTGAGCTTTATGAAACATTCCTAAGAAGTTGACTTTCCCAATTTGCCTACTAATATGTGTACCTTATGGGTTTTACCTTGGTTTGAGTAACTCTATACGAACCAGTTATTGAGGGTGGTTTAAAATAATTTTAAAACTCTTTATATAATTATCCTTATTATTTTTCTCATGTTTTGAGTTGTTTTTATAGTTCAAATAACTCACTTTATAGGAGGGTGCCACTTTGTGTGGTTTCAATTAGTTTTCCACTTGCAGGAGTTTGAATTCCATATAAAGGTTTTCATGTGAATAGAACATGGTGTATTTCCATGTCTTAATTCCATATTGTCTAACTCATTTCCATGTTTTGCCTCATAATTCCATTTTTGTATCAAACTCTTAGTACATTGTCATACTCACAATTAGGTTTCTACTTGCCACTCAGTTACAATCATGTTTTGAAACTCTGATCATGATTATTTATGAAAAATGGAAACTATAAATGGTGTTTGATATTTTTTGTGTATTAATAGTTATTTTAAACCTTCCAAATATCATAAATAAGTCTATGATGGTAGTCATGTGAAACTTATATAATTTGGCAGCCATTGATTCCCATCTATAGGTACCTCATGAAAGTCAAGCATGTTGAAGAGGAGTTTTTTATTAAGATAAACAAGGTATTTATATGAATATTCACCTATTATATTTCATAAAATAGGTACCTTACCCATGCCTTCAACCCTATTGTCTATATTCATGACTTTGCCCACCTACAGGTGGCTTAACAGAGAATTGAGGAGTCATGTTAGAGCATGGAAACAAATGGTGGAATATTTTTGAGGTCCAATGTGTTGTATATATCATTATAAACCTCCTTGGAAAGCTAGGTTAATAAAATAGGAGTGAAACCATGTCCAACACAAAATGACTGAGTTTTGAGACACAGTCCCTAAAAATTGAAAATAGAGGTCTTAGGGGTTATTATAGGCCTCTTATAACATGTTTTATAAGAGATTTGGGGCATCTAGATAAGTGGATTTTATATCACATATTTTGGAGAGAAACTATGACCAAAATGGGATTCAATAAGTGAGTGGAAGTTAGATATTTAGAGCCTTAAATGTGCCCTAAAAACACTGCAATCAGGCAATGATATCTACAGTCAGAGCTCTAAAAGAAACCTTTGATTTCCAAATGGAAAATTTAACCTTGACACCATGTTTAAATAAGGCCAAATGATGAAGGTTACATATATTCTCTAAATTAACATCCAAATAAGATTATAAATGATATCATATTCCTCAACAAGCACCCTTAATTTGTACAAGTGGCCTAAATACACACCTACAACTAGTCAATAGGTCGTGACCCAACATTGATACTAGAATGGTGTTTGCAATTTTATAAAGGAGAATTTTAGTTCAAACAAGTAGCTTATTACCATAAAACTTTCAATTAATTTTTCAAACATCATAACCCAATATTCAAGGAAGCAAATGTAACCTACAGGCTTCTCTCAAAAGGCATGTATCTCAGTCTAACAAAGAAAGACTAAATTGAGAAGTCCTGGAGCATAATCAAGGTTAGGAAGAGTTTGAAGCTAATTAAATAAAATTTTAAATCTCTATTAAGTTTTTTGTGACTTAATAAGTATAAACAAGATCAAAATAAGCCTATATAGGTCCCCAAAACCCCTATCTACACCTACAGTAGGCTCAAATAGTAGGGTATATAGGTAATAAGCTAACAAAAGGTGGTTATTAAGATGTTTAGGCTAGGTTGTATGGATAAATATAGGGTGTATAAACTTAATATAATTTATCATATAATAATTAAATTATCATGATGTATCTATAACAAATAATTATCCCAAAAGTGAGCATACATAGTCAAATCAAAACACAGTCTACCTTGGAGGAGCTAGTTTTGAATTTTAGGAGTTTTGTGAAGTCAAAACACCAAATAAAGGGATAAAAAATTGTGGAGGTAATCCTTAAAAAAAAAAAAAATACCTATAATAATCACATAACTTGATAAATTATGGGAAGTAACCCCTATTTTGTCTTAGACAAGGGCTACTTCTCCTCATGCACAAACTAGTAGTCTTGAAGAAAGGTGGTAAATAGATGGGTAAGGATTTGTTTGAACATTTAAAATAGGTTATGATGAGTTTTAATACCACTATTAAAATCATAATAATTAATCATGGATAAGTGGAAATGAACAGAGAGGTCCAAACCTCTTAAGATTGTAGGCAAGCTTTTAGGCATGCTGAAGCCTAATTTCCAAATAGAGGATCATTTTCACTCCTAGCATGAAATGAGATTTCCCATGAATTGAGACTTGTTTATGAGGTAAAAATTTATGTATATAGGCTATTTTAATGTATTTAGGACATCAAATAGACCATTTTGGGCCTAAACCTACAAACAGGCTTGTAGGCATGGCTAGCCCTAGAAGCCAAATGGGAACCCAACTTCTTTTGAAGCTTATAATGAGAATTAAAACCTATTTTAGCATGTTTTTGGGACTATATAAAAGGTTTTTAAGATTTTATATGCTATATAAATCATGAGGAGGCCATTTTTGGCCCAAAAGCAACTCAGACCTATAAGAAACAAGAAAATAAGCTCGATAGGTCAAATTCAAGTGCTCACATATTTTTGGAGGTTTTTCATGGAGGCCTAGTTTCAAAATAGAGGGTATTTTTAAATCCTAGCATGAAATGAGATTTCCCATGAATTGAGACTTTTTTATGAGGTCAAAATGGAGGTATATAGGCCATTTTAATGCAGGTAAGACATCAAATAGACCATTTTGGGCCTAAACTTATAAACAGGCTTGTAGTCATGGCTAGGCCTAGAAGCCAAATGGGAAGCCAACTTACTTATAATATTATAATGAGAATTAAAACATATTTTAACATGTTTTTTGACTATATAAAAGGTTTTGAAAAATTTTGTATGCTAGAGAAGTCATAAGGAGGCCATTTTTGGCCCAAAAGCAACTCAGACCTATAAAAAACAAGAAAACAAACTTGATAGGTCAAATTCAAGTGCTCACATATTTTCTAAGGTTTTTCATGGAGGAAAAAGGAGTTTATAAAAAAAATTGAGGTCCTTGAACAACCATCTAGTGAATGAACAAAGCTTAAGAGGGAAAACAAGCCTAAAACCCTTATTAAACACTTGTAGAGACCTAATTGGATAAATGAGGATAAAAAAGAATATATATGGACTATTATTATCATGAAACCTATTTTAACTTGTAGAGGACTTACTTAAGCTCCCTCCAATGCATGCAAATTAGTTGTACGGATGGGGTGAGAAACAAGATATTTTTTATCCATTTTTTATGTTTTATTGGATACAAGAAAAATATAATGATTAAATAAAGTTTTTAGGGAATATTTATACTTTTTATAACTCCATATATTAATTTAATTCCATGAAGAAACTTTTAAGTGTCCAAACTGGGTGATTCAACTCAGCCAGTCAAAACTAGCCTAATGGACAAGCTAGTAAGAAGGAAAGAAAGCTACATATGAGCTGATTTTAAATATTAACTGATTATTATAATTCCATGGAGGGTTTAAAACTTTTAATCCACTCCCTCTCATATATTTTAATGGTCAAATTATGCCATTTTTGAGGCCAAGTGTGTAGGGTGCATGAAAGAGGAGTTTTCTAGGTAGCAAATGATGATAGCTTAGTTCTAGGTGATTCCAGAGGACCAAGCCTATAAATAATGCATGAATAAAATTTTATAATGTCCATAAAATTCGTCCCAATCATTTTACCTATTCATAATCAGTTATAATGTGTTCAAATAGGGCTAATCATGAAGGCAATTTTTTTAAGCTAGAATGAGGAGTTTCATACCACTTTTCATGAAGTTTATTACTTGGATTAAAAATTTTACTTCCAGACCTTGAATTTTTCATCCCATAACCTCTTATCATGCATGCATAACTTATTTTATTATATTTACAAGTTTCCTTATGACCCTTTGACTTCTCTCTTCTTCTTTCTCTCAAGTTCTATAAGAACTAGCCATTTTGGCATTGTATTCTATGCCCACCTGAGTATGGTGAATTCCTAATCATTTTTATACCTTTTGATAAATATTAATACTTATTTTTAACTCATACATTACTATTTTTATTTTTTTAATTTGGATTTTTTGATTTTTCATAAGTGAAGACTATGGATTCCTTAACATGTTGTTTCATTCTACCATCTATTTGCAATTGGAAAGATTCTTTCTTGCATAGCATGTGAAGAATTATAGAAATTGTCAAGGATTGAGTGAGTTATTATATTCATTAGTGACCTCATATTCCTCTTTTTTATTCCTCATATATTTTCACATTCATCCATAACCTCATAATGTAACATTGATGTGAGAAGATGAAAATTGGAGAAGTGTATGTTTAGTTTATCCCTTGATTTCAAGTGTAACATGCATATGGTTGGAAGTCATAAATATATTTTGTGTATCACCTCCCTAAGGATAATTTTCTTTTAGTTATCTCTCTCCCTTTTCACCCTTAAATTTTAGTTATAGTTGTGATATAAAGTGGTACATCAAGGGAGCTATCCCTATCTAGAGATTCACCTCATTCCTTAGGCTACCCACAAGTCTAGAGGTGTTTCCATTGTGCCACTTAGATGAGGAGATATTTTAAATCTCCTAAAAGGGTTTAAATCTAAGTGATAATAATTATGAATATCAAACTTATGGTCAACATTTAATCAAATATAAACACATTTTAAAATAATGTTATCGATGTCATTTTTCTTGACATTATGATATACATATATTAAAATAGTAATAATATTTAATTATTATTACTTTAATATTATAGATAAAATAAAAATAATGGAATCCATTGTAATGATTATATTAATGCATACATAACATCATATAGTTATACTTCATAGCCATACCCAATAAGGTAGTAAGATAAGTAAAAATATATATGAATTCACTCATTAAACAAAATAATTACATCATATAAGATAAGATATGTACAATCACAAAATAAATGAAATCACTCAAACAAATCAACACAATCATAAAAAGCAATCAAGATCACACTAGGAAGCATATTAACAATCACCTAAAGGAAAACTAACACAAAACATGCTACATTATCTATCTCAAATAATTAATTATGAAGCATGATATACTATATGGTGTGTACAAGGGTTTCTAGATTCATTCTCTATCATCCCCTAATGTCTCTATCTAAACCACCTTCTTTGATGATTTTCTCCCTCTGTCACACTCTAAGGGAAGAATCTATCATGCATCCTCCTTAGAATAATGAAGGTAGTTATCCTAAAACATCATTGTATCTATAAAATAATGTGGTATAATTAACAAACATGATCATAATGTACAAAATATAAAAATAATGCTAACTCATAATAAACTAATCATGTAAATTAAGCATCACATAATTATCCCATTATCAAAATATGACATAAATCTTAATCAAATATTAGTTAATCAACTAATCAAACATAATAATCCATGGATAAAATAGGTTATTTAGCTTAAAGAGAAATTGGGATGCGACAAACTTGGCTAACTGAGTGGAAATTTAATCTATATACTACAAACATGTGTGTAAATTTTCTTCATATGGTATAAATATTTGCATACAACATTATGGACATGAATATTTGCCTACACCATTATATTTTGGTAAACCATTACATAGAAACATTGAAATTTTGGAACTAATTCAATATACATAAACCTTACAATACTTTTCAGGTGGCCCTTCAAATTTTGAGGATGAGGACTTATTTTACTAAACCTATGTCAAAAATTATAAACATACCAAAAAATAAAAAAACATTCAAAAATTCCAAAAATAATTTCAGCACTTACATATTCTATTAGATCATTGGTATTCATGTGTTACTTCCATGTTGATGGATAATATACTTAGTTACTCTTACATACATATGTGTCACACTTATAGTTGAGTGTGATATATGTATACATAGATACATGATATTTTCATATTCATATGTTGGGACTTCCCTCTACTCACGTCATATGGACATTTAGGGCATCCATTTCTTTGATCTGTATACATATAGGTTATATTATTTGATGATCACTATACATTATCATGTTTTAACTTAAATATGTCCTTATATATTCTTATTATCCATGATTATATCTTACACAGTATACTGGATATGTTATACACCTGAAATACTTTTCCTAAACCATTGGATTCATGGGCTACTATGATATGTTTATGTTGGTTTCTTTAATTTATGAACTTCTTTGAGTGTCTTGTATTCCTTTTTTTATCATTTTAATATTCCCCTTTGCTTGTGGCCCCATTCATTTGAATGATTTAATTTACATTTACATATATCATTATTTATTGTATGGACATTTGAATGTCATTCTTGATTTTATGAACATTTGACTAAGTCATATCCCTTCAATTGTGTAACATTTGAACATGCCCCTTATTTTTAATCTCCTTGGACCATTACCTTTTGACTTTCTTTTGAGTGATCTTATGTGTGTATGCTTGTTTACTTGTTAATATTGTATTATTACTATCTAGGTATTACCATGATATTTATCATGCATCTTAGGCCTATATGTGATCACATTGGTTATATGTGCTTCAATGTTATATCTACCTAGACATGTTCTTTATATATACTACATGGTTACATTCACAAATTATAATGTTTTCTTATCCTTTTGAGGTGAGGTAAATACCAGTTCCTATCTTTCCCTCACCTAAAATGGGGTACATATTAGTGAGGTCTGTCATAGATACATGTTCTCCACACATGGCACATTTTTTTAGATTTAGTGGGGTCATGCTTTGGAAGCATGTTCTCCACATTCATTGAGTATATGGTACTTATATTAATTTTTATATTCAAGGGGGCATGCCATATGGTCATGGTTTGTATACATTCACGGTTCAAAAAATCAATATGGGAATGATTTAGAAGTATGTTTTCCACACATATTCAATATTTAACATCTCCAATTTATAGTGGGGCTATGTTTTAGA